>JAWPHD010013230.1:0-69849 GCA_037043455.1 Cyrtodaria siliqua
ATATCCCAGCATAGCCGAGAGGGGATGGAGATATCCCAGCATAATCCGGAGGAGATGGAGATATCCCAGCATAGCCGAGAGGAGATATCCCAGCATAGCCGAGAGGAGATGGTGCTATCCCAGCATAGCCGAGAGGGGATGGAGATATCCCAGCAAAGCCGAGAGGAGATGGAGATATCCCAGCATAGCCGAGAGGGATGGAGATATCCCAGCATAGCCGAGATGAGATAGAGATATCCCAGCAAAGCCGAGAGGAGATGGAGATATCCTAGCATAGCCGAGAGGGATGGAGATATCCCAGCATAGCCGAGAGGTGATGGCGATATCCCAGCATAGTCGAGAGGAGATAGAGATATCCCAGCATAGCCGAGAGGGGATGGAGATATCCCAGCATAGCCGAGAGGTGATATAGATATCACAGCATAGCCGAGAGGAGACGGAGATATTCCAGCTTAGCCAAGAGGAGATGGAGACATCCCAGCATAGCCGAGAGGAGATGGAGATATCCAAGCTTAGCCAAGAGGAGATGGAAATATCCCAGCATAGCCGAGAGGAGATGGAGATATCCAAGCATAGCCGAGAGGGGATGGAGATATCCCAGCATAGCCAAGAGGAGATGGAGATCCCAGCATAGCCGAGAGGAGATGGAGATATCCCAGCATGACAGAGAGGAGATTGAGATATCCCAGCATAATCCGGAGGAGATGGAGATATCCCAGCATAGCCGAGAGGAGATATCCCAGCATAGCCGAGAGGAGATGGTGCTATCCCAGCATAGCCGAGAGGAGATGAAGATATTCCCAGCATAGCCAAGAGGAGAGGGAGATATCCCAGCATAGCCGAGAGGGGATGGAGATATCCCAGCATAGCCGAGAGGAGATAGAGATCCCAGCATAGCTGAGAGGAGATGGAGATATCCCAGCATAACAGATAGGAGATTGAGATATCCCAGCATAACCTGGAGGAGATGGAGATATCCTAGCATAGCCGAGATGAGATGGAGATATTCTTGCATAGCCGAGAGGAGATAGAGATATCCCAGCATAGCCGAGAGAGATGGAGATATCCCAGCATAGCCAAGAGGAGATGGAGATATCCCAGCATAGCCGAGAGGTGATGGAGATATCCCAGCACAGTCGAGAGATGGAGATATCCCAGCATAGCCGAGAGGAGATGGAGATATCCCAGCATAGCCGAGAGGGGATGGAGATATCCCAGCATAGCCGAGAGGAGATGGAGATATTCCAGCTTAGCCAAGAGGAGATGGAGATATCCCAGCATAGCCGAGAGGAGATGGAGATATCCAAGCTTAGCCGAGAGGAGATGGAGATATCCCAGCATAGCCGAGAGGAGATGGAGATATCCCAGCATAGCCGAGAGGTGATGGAGATATCCCAGCACAGTCGAGAGATGGAGATATCCCAGCATAGCCGAGAGGAGATGGAGATATCCCAGCATAGCCGAGAGGGGATGGAGATATCCCAGCATAGCCGAGAGGAGATGGAGATATTCCAGCTTAGCCAAGAGGAGATGGAGATATCCCAGCATAGCTGAGAGGAGATGGAGATATCCAAGCTTAGCCAAGAGGAGATGGAGATATCCCAGCATAGCTGAGAGGAGATGGAGACATCCAAGCATAGCCGAGAGGGGATGGAGATATCCCAGCATAGCCAAGAGGAGATGGAGATCCCAGCATAGCCGAGAGGAGATGCAGATATCCCAGCATGACAGAGAGGAGATTGAGATATCCCAGCATAACCTGGAGGAGACGGAGATATCTCAGCATAGCCGAGAGGAGATATCCCAGCGTAGCCGAAAGGAGATGGAGCTATCCCAGCATCGATGAGAGGAGATGGAGCTATCCCAGCATAGCCGAGAGGAGATAGAGATATCCCCAGCATAGCCGAGGGGAGATAGAGCTATCCCAGCATCGACGAGAGGAGATGGAGCTATCCCAGCATAGCCGAGAGGAGATGAAGATATTCCCAACATAGCCAAGAGGAGAGGGAGATATCCTAGCATAGCCGAGAGGGGATGGAGATATCCCAGCATAGCCGAGAGGAGATGGAGATCCCAGCATAGCTGAGAGGAGATGGAGATATCCCAGCATAACAGATAGGAGATGGAGATATCCCAGCATAATATAACCTGGAGGAGATGGAGATATCCCAGCATAGCCGAGAGGAGATATCCCAGCATAGCCGAGAGGAGATGGAGCTATCCCAGCATTGACGAGAGGAGATGGAGCTATCCCAGCATAGCCGCGAGGAGATGGAGATATCCCCAGCATAGCCGATAGTTGTAGATATCCCAGCATAGCCGAGAGGAGATGGAGATATCTGTGCATAGCCGAGAGGAGATGGAGATATCCCAGCATAGCCGAGAGGAGATGGAGATATCCCAGCATTGACGAGAGGAGATGGAGCTATCCCTGCATAGCCGAGAGGAGATGGAGATATCCACAGCATAGCCGATAGTTGCAGATATCCCAGCATAGCTGAGAGGAGATGGAGATATCTGTGCATAGCCGAGAGGAGATGGAGATATCCCAGCATAGCCGAAAGGAGATGGAGAACTCCAAGTGAATACTACTTACATCATGCTGTGAGATTTTCAGATCTGGCTGAAATGGAGTTATGTTGAACAGCGCTCTGATACTCAAGGGACTGCACCATGGCACCACGACCTACAAACGGAATGCAGTAGAATTATTACTGGGAGTAACTATGGCACCACGACGTACAAAAGGAATGCAGTAGGATTATTATTGGGAGTAACTGTGGCACCACGACCTACAAAAGGAATGCAGTAGGATTATTATTGGGAGTAACTGTGGCACCACGACCTACAAAAGGAATGCAGTAGGATTATTATTGGGAGTAACTGTGGCACCACGACCTACAAAAGGAATGCAGTAGAATTATTACTGGGAGTAACTGTGGCACCACGACATACAAAAGGAATGCAGTAGGATTATTATTGGGAGTAACCGTGCCATCACAACCTACAAAAGGAATGCAGTAGGATTATTATTGGGAGTAACTGTGGCACCACGACCTACAAAAGGAATGCAGTAGGATTATTATTGGGAGTAACCGTGGCACCTCGACCTACAAAGGATTATTATTGGGAGTAACTGTGGCACCACGACCTACAAAAGGAATGCAGTAGGATTATTATTGGGAGTAACTGTGGCACCACAACCTACAAAAGGAATGCAGTAGAATTATTATTGGGAGTAACTGTGGCACCACGACCTACAAAAGGAATGCAGTAGGATTATTATTGGGAGTAACTGTGGCATCACAACCTACAAAAGGAATGCAGTAGGATTATTATTGGGAGTAACTGGCACCACGACCTACAAAAGGAATGTAGTAGGTTTATTATTGGGAGTAACCGTGGCATCACAACCTACAAAAGGAATGTAGTAGGATTATTATTGGGAGTAACTGTGGTGCCACGACCTACGAAAGGAATGCAGTAGGATTATTATTGGGAGTAACCCAGGCATTACAACCTACAAAAGGAATGTAGTAGGATTATTATTGGGAGTAACTGTGGTGCCACGACCTACGAAAGGAATGCAGTAGGATTATTATTGGGAGTAACCCAGGCATTACAACCTACAAAAGGAATGTAGTAGGATTATTATTGGGAGTAACTGTGGCACCACGACCTACAAAAGCAATGCAGTAGGATTATTATTGGGAGTAACTGCGGCATCACGACCTACGAATGCAGTAGGATTATTATTGGGAGTAACTGTGGCACCACGACCTACAAAAGGAATGCAGTAGGATTATTATTGGGAGTAACCCTGGCATCACAACCTACAAAAGGAATGCAGTAGGATTATTACTGGGAGTAACTGTGGCACCACGACCTACAAAAGGAATGCAGTAGGATTATTATTGGGAGTAACCCAGGCATTACAACCTAAAAAAGGAATGTAGTAGGATTATTATTGGGAGTAACTGTGGTGCCACGACCTACGAAAGGAATGCAGTAGGATTATTATTGGGAGTAACCCAGGCATTACAACCTACAAAAGGAATGTAGTAGGATTATTATTGGGAGTAACCCAGGCATTACAACCTACAAAAGGAATGTAGTAGGATTTTTATTGGCAGTAACTGTGGCACCACGACCTACAAAAGCAATGCAGTAGGATTATTATTGGGAGTAACTGCGGCATCACGACCTACGAATGCAGTAGGATTATTATTGGGAGTAACTGTGGCACCACAACCTACAAAAGGAATGCAGTAGGATTATTATTGGGAGTAACCTTGGCATCACAACCTACAAAAGGAATGCAGTAGTATTATTATTGGGAGTAACCGTGGCATCACGACCTACAAAAGGAATGCAGTAGGATTATTATTGGGAGTAACCGTGGCACCACGACCTACAAAAGGAATGCAGTAGGATTATTATTGGGAGTAACTGTGGCACCACGACCTACAAAAGGAATGAAGTAGAATTATTACTGGGAGTAACTGTGGCACCACGACCTACAAAAGGAATGTAGTAGGTTTATTATTGGGAGTAACCGTGGCATCACAACCTACAAAAGAAATGCAGTAGGATTATTATTGGGAGTAACTGTGGCGCCACGACCTACAAAAGGAATGCAGTAGGATTATTATTGGCAATAACCGTGGCATCACAACCTACAAAAGGAATGCAGTAGGATTATTATTGGGAGTAACTGTGGTGCCACGACCTACAAAAGGAATGCAGTAGGATTATTATTGGCAATAACCGTGGCATCACAACCTACAAAAGGAATGCAGTAGGATTATTATTGGGAGTAACTGTGGCACCACGACCTACGAAAGGAATGCAGTAGGATTATTATTGGGAGTAACCCAGGCATTACAACCTACAAAAGGAATGTAGTAGGTTTATTATTGGGAGTAACTGTGGCACCACGACCTACAAAAGGAATGCAGTAGAAGTATTACTGGGAGTAACTGTGGCACCACGACCTACAAGAGGAATGCAGTAGGATTATTATTGGGAGTAACTGTGGCACCACGACCTACAAAAGGAATACAGTAGGATTATTATTGGGAGTAACTGTGGCATCACAACCTACAAAAGGAATGCAGTAGGATTATTATTGGGAGTAACTGTGGCACCACGATCTACAAAAGGAATGCAGTAGGATTATTATTGGGAGTAACTGTGGCATCACAACCTACAAAAGGAACGCAGTAGGATTATTATTGGGAGTAACTGTGGCACCACGACCTACAAAAGGAATGCAGTAGGATTATTACTGGGAGTAAATGTGGCACCACGACCTACAAAAGGAATGCAGTAGGATTATTATTGGGAGTAACCGTGGCATCACAACCTACAAAAGGAATGCAGTAGGATTATTATTGGGAGTAAGCGTCGCACCACGACCTACAAAAGGAATGCAGTAGGATTATTACTGGGAGTTACTGTGGCACCACGACCTACAAAAGGAATGCAGTAGGATTATTATTGGGAGTAACCGTGGCACCACGACCTACAAAAGGAATGCAGTAGGATTATTATTGGGAGTAACCGTGGCATCACAACCTACAAAAGGAATGCAGTAGGATTATTATTGGGAGTAACCGTGGCACCACGACCTACAAAAGGAATGCAGTAGGATTATTATTGGGAGTAACTGTGGCACCACGACCTACAAAAGGAATGCAGTAGGATTATTATTGGGAGTAACCGTGGCATCACGACCTACAAAAGGAAAGCAGTAGGATTATTATTGGGAGTAACCGTGGCACCACGACCTACAAAAGGAATGCAGTAGGATTATTATTGGGAGTAACTGTGGCACCACGACCTACAAAAGGAATGCAGTAGAAGTATTATTGGGAGTAACTGGTTCTAGAAGCTTCTATCCCCTCGAATGGATTGGGAAATTCTGCAAAATATCAAGAGAGGTATCAGCAGTTGTAAAATAAATGCCAATGAGAAGACATCTGCATGTCAGTGCAGTGTTCGAATGATAAACTGTAGAAAAACATTTCTTTCCCTCCCTACTAAATAGGCATACAAACTTATAGCAGGGTTTGTTAAAATTATATGTATGTCACAATTGAAAAGGTAATATTCTTAACTAGGTGATCAGTGGCATTGTCAAACTTGTCTTTTAAATAATGCGCTTTGTAAAATAATACTGAAATTGCTTTTGATGAGCTTACTGAACAAAATAGCAGTGATGACACACAATAGAAAATTATTAGACACTAATTTTGTCCAGTCTGATAACAGTCCATTTCTAATCTGATTTCTGGTAAAATAACAAGTCACGTGAGTTCGCAATGTTACCAGACCGCGAATTGATGCCTGTGCAGTTAAACAATATTTTGTTAACTTCCTCCTTGTTCGTCTGCTGTCAGTTTTCTACTTTCTGTTTCACAAATGGGTGACAATGTTGAAAAACGGAAGTTTGTGAACATTTCGGAGGATGAGACGCAAAAGGAATATTAACACAATACCGAAAACGTCCACTGACGTGAACACGTTCATTAAATACATGTGCAAAGGACACGAACAAAGAGTTAAGTTTTATGAAAGACAGTTGTTAAGTTTTATATAAGATATATGTTAAGTTTTATGAAAGACAGCTGTTAAGTTTTATATAAGATAGTTGCTGAGTGTGTTAAGTTTGTTCATAAGTATGTTTATTGAAGTTTTCAGCTTCAAGGCTATGCTTAAATAAAATGTGTGTCACTGACAAATTGTGTTCATTGTAAAATTAATATCTAATAATTAATAAAGAAGTTATAATGTGGTTATTTTGTTATCAACCTAGGTAACCAGATATCAGCTTGAGAGGTGTTCAACTTATAACGTAACACTTTCATTTTGTACCTGATTCAAACATATTGACATTCTTGCCAAATATGTTCATTTTAATGTCAAGTCTAATGTTTCTTTTGATATAAAACATTATGACATGAACTATTATGTGATTTCTAATTTTGCTGCATCCGTATTTTTGTAAAATGGTAAAGATTGACATTTTGAAGCAAAAATCTTCAATTATAAAAAGTAACGGCAAAACAAATTTAAAAACAAATGCTTGTGATTTGTCGTTTCAGGTAATAGTAGTCAGATATGTCCATGTGTGAACGTAAAAAAAAATGGAATATGCATTTTTTGCTATTTGTCGGTTTTCAAGATTTCAGCGAAAAATTAACCTGAACAAAAACTTTGAAAATTATTAAATCTATAAAAACTTCTAGTTCGAAACATCAACTGCAGGCATTGTGATGATGTCCTCCTCTATAAAAAATAAGTTTCGTTACTTTCTTATAAGAAAAGAAATGAAAAAATATATAACTTAAGATTTAGGGGCAAAACACACACATTTGCAAATAATGATGAAAAAATATGCTTATTTTGGTAAATTTATAAAAGCATCGGTAACATACTAGCAAAATGTCCTATAATTTGTCAATTCCTTAAAGTTTCGATAAAATTTGAACTTTTAATTCAAAATTTATATTTTTGACTTAAAATAAAACATACGATCATATTTAAATTTCAAACACTTTTAAACAATTACGATATGCATTTAGTGACATTTTTTGGTTTAAGGTAAAACTCCACGGCAATAGAAACATATAGGTTTAAAACTGGGAACTAGTGGGTACCTAATTCAATATGTAATTTAAAGCGAACCGCGTGAACTTCTAGATTATTTTTAAATGCATATGTTCTAAGTAACAGTTTCACAACATTAAATCACGCATGTTTTATGATAATCATTTCCGCTGACAAATAACATCTTAAACAAAAGTGTTACGTCATAAGTTGAATACCTCTCGTATCTAGTTACCTCGGTCTGATATCTTCACAGATAACAAACTAACCACATAATAACCTAAAATTATTCAGCAGAAAACAACAACCCACTAACTTAATAAGTACAACTATTTACCCCAAAGAAGAAGACAGAGTTCCACATCCACGACCAGGTCCTGTGTAAGTAGTTATACCAGCGCCACAGGGGGTACCTTGTTGTCGTCTTGCGTCTCCTGTCCTTAACCACTGTATAGTACCCCTGTAACACACAGTTAAATCTGTATTATTACATTTACAATGAACGATCATTGAGATTTCTCAGTGAAAGAAAATTCATAATCACTAAATATCAATAACTAACTCCAGACATAAAAATAATAACTGACTGTGATGCTCTGTCATGATGTTAATAAAGTGTTGCTGACGTCGATGTTATCCACTGATAACATTCAACAAAGAAAAACATTTTGGTTAAAATCATACACAAACTGATTTAAAAATAGATGATATAACTGCTTGGTTTGATTATGTGTAAATCCTTCACTCGATGGTAGGCATGTTGCTTTTTTCAATTACTCGCATCTGCTCATTAGTGAAAAGAACCACAGGCCTACCATCTTGTGAAGGATTTCCCTATAATCAACGCAAGCAGTAAGAGACCTTTGCCTTAGCAAATGTCTGTCAATGAAGGACAAGTTAAATGCGTTAGTTTATGAATGATGTCACTTTCACATTTTATCTTTCATCAAAATGGACTGCTAACAAATACTAGAGCAAGGTCAGCAGGGTAGCTGTAAATCACTGTTAGACATCCAGTTGCATGAGAAAATGGTGTTATTTCATTTTGTATCCGCTGACGAGGTCCGCCCAATAAAGCTTCTGTGTGATGTCGACATATTAACCCTTAACCTGCTACATATATATAATGGACTATTCTTTCTTTGAATTAAGACCATTCCATTTATATGACAAAAGGGTGTTTGGGTGACAATGACTGATCAGCAGCCAGACATTGTAAACCCAGATCAGCCTGCGAGTTAGGCTGATCTGGGGTTTACAATGGACGCAAAGGTTATTATAGTCGTGCTTAGCGGGTTAAGGGTTAAAACAAAAACTTTTTTTTCCCGTTTATTTTGTTTTGATTTTATTTTTGTGCATAACCAATAAAGAATTACCAACATTCTTTTGTATTTAATATAGCTAAATTGTTAACTTGTTTTTCTTTATAAAAAGTATGTACAAACTGGTATATAGCTATACCCTAGTTAATATCTACTGTAACAATATGCTATACAAAGGAAAAACTATAATCACTTTTATGTTTATATTATTGTCTAACATCTCCAATTATTATCGTAATTTGCAATGTATAAGGACCACATTGGAAATAAGCCAAACTGGCTTTATGGGCCATCCTTAGGTAAAGATACTTGTATAATTTGGGTTTAGTTAATACGTTTCTATAATATATTCCCTCATCTAGTGAATATATAATATACTTTCACAATTCTAAGCCTTTTATGATATTTAAATCTGTGATATAAGAAACATTGTGATATGTGGAACATTTAGTGTGATATCATCTTGATAATTGATGCTTATTATACAACTGTGATTATTGTAACTAATGTATATTATGTATCTTTAGCCTGAAACAAGAGGCCCAAGAGGGCCTGTGGATGCTCTACTGGCTAAAATGGCTCTTATATCAAGGGTTGTCATCATAAAATTCCCATCAGTACTGCTTTTAAAACATTCCCCTGAAGGAGAAAGGGCCATAAATCTAGCCCAGATAAAGTTTGTGTATAAGGGGCCATAACTCTGTCAAAAATCATTAAACCGGAACACGATGATGATATGCATAACTAGGCATGATACTGATCATCCTTGCCAAGATTCGATGAAATCCGACCAGGGGTTCAGCAGAACTAGTCCAGACAAAGGGCCTTAATTCCGGCTTAAAATGTTTGAATATTGTAAAATTAACACATTTAATGGGTAATTCTAAACAGGTTATCGAATTTGTTTTCAATAAAAAATATTTTTAAACGTGTTTTATTGTCGAAATATCCGTTATAAAATCCTGCTAATATATGCTTTCCCATCGCTTAGTGGAATTAAGGCGGGATCACGTAATGTATATTAGCTGATTGGTCATGTGACATGTTAGCAGTAAATACAAAGCAAGCTTTCCGTGAAGTTTCAAAGGTAGCAATGGGTTCGATTCCCACCATTGCCATATGAGTTGTGTCCCTGAGCAAGACACTTTATCTGCATTGCTTAGTACTGGTTCTACCCAGCATGACATCGAGAGTGATTAAAATAAGTTCATAGAGTTTTCGTAACAATCGATGTAACATAAATAAGTTTAAACAAAAGGTAGCATTGGGAAATGGTGCTTAATTAAACCTTGCTACACTGCTTACTCCTCCTCAGGATATGTATACTACATTTCTTGCCGATTTTCTGAGGGACGGAAAAGTGATAATTGAAATTCCTACAGGGAAATAATTTCCACAAGACTTACGTTTTGGTACTTCTTTTTTCTTTGTTTTAGTGCACTATCGGAGTAATTGAATCGAACTGAAGACTTTAATTTAAGAGGGTAGCCCGGTTAGTAAAATTACTAATCTTCTCTGAGGCCCTCTTTAATAAATAATCAATTCTTAAATCAGATTCTCACGTCCCTCAGGAGATAAATCCTGTATTTCGAAACAAAATTTAGTTAAATAAAAACAAAAAGCTTGTAACAAAATTTTACTTGAGATTTCATCAACTTCTGCCTCTTTCAAATTCTAAGAAAGAGTCACAAAAAGATAACCCTTATTGAAAATCTCTTCAAATTTCAACTTACAATAAGGTTATTTTCACTTCCGCGTGGTGGTGGACGCCTCCCTTTTTCAGCTATCACAGTTGGCACGACAGTTTCCACGTTTTCTATTGTTCTCACAGTAACCCAGTTTTTAGGAAACCAGATACGCAGAGAGAATGTAAACAAACGATTTGGTATCCTCACACGACCCAACTCCTTCAACAAGACTTCTTCTCTCTGGTGAAAAAGTCAATATAAGCTAGAGTATAGTTGTAAGTTATTGAACTCAATAAATAATAAGTTTAACAATTGAATTATCAATTATTTATAAAATGAAGATTGAATTAAAGGAATATTTGATTAATTTAATTGTTCGCGCAATTTTGCTTAAGACAGTATTAATTTTACAGTCATTTTGTTCAAATACCAGTAAATAACTCTTGTCTTATTAAAGGGACACACGGCAATCTTGAAATGTTTACCAAGCAGTAGAAATATTTATTATTTCAGTTGACTTTAAACAGGCTTGCAAATAATTAAATCAAGTTTTGAGTTCTCAACTTTTCATTGTTATTCCACTATAAGTGTGAATATATTATTGGTGAACTTTGTTTGTTTGTTTGTATGGTGTTTTACGTCCTTTTCAACACAAGTAAGGTTATGTATGACAGTCAATTTTTTGTGGTGGAGGCAGACCACTCACTTTTCCTGGGTAGAACCAGTACTGTACACCTCCCGCCGTCCATAAGAATCAACACTTCCTCACTTACAAGTCGAGCTCCCAGTGGGATTCGAAACCGCAGTGGTGAGAGGCGAAGATTTACAACGCAACGTTGTTAACCATTAGGCCACGGAGACGCTTATTATTGGTGAAATATAATCAACAGTTAGTAATATGCAAAAACAATTTTGCTTCATATTCATAGAAGTAATAATAATGATTGAACAAATGCAATTTATGTACAAAAATCAAGATTGCCCTTCTTTTAAGTCTATTTAACGCTATAAATATTTTCCTGGCAAAAATCTTAACATTAGACTCATGGTTCATACAGAATTATCATTTTGAAATTTAAGGACTTTTAAGGCCTTAATAACCCATTTTTAAGGCCCGGTTTAACTCGTAACATTATCGGCAAATTTCT
The DNA here is from genome assembly GCA_037043455.1 of Cyrtodaria siliqua. Classification (NCBI taxonomy): domain Eukaryota; kingdom Metazoa; phylum Mollusca; class Bivalvia; order Adapedonta; family Hiatellidae; genus Cyrtodaria; species Cyrtodaria siliqua. The sequence continues at coordinate 11,770 of JAWPHD010013230.1, forward strand.
TTTTTGCCGATTTTTTTTAATCTATGTCAGATATTATTCCTCTTGTATAATTAATCAACTGATTATGAAATTCAAGGACCTTTAATGATATTTTGTCAGAATTTAAGGACTTTTGGAAGCTGGACTGGATTTAAAGACTTTTAAAGGCTATTTCTGAAATTTAAGGACTTTTTAAGGCTGTATGAACCTTGAGATTGATTTACTCTGTACCTCCTTGATAAAGGCGAGATCCCTGCGCAGGAAGTATACTGCCTGGTATAAATCTTCCTCCTCACACAGACTTATCGCCTCCTCGTGTGCAGACCAGAGATTACGCAACACAAACTCTCGCTGCAAAAATAATGAGTGAAAAGTTAGATAAAGAAAACTCAAAACAGATACCTACCTTTGTGTAATACGAGATATAACCCCTTTCTTGCATACCAGGTTATCCTCATTTTGAACAGTTGCTAGAACATTCTATCAATCCAAAGAATAAAGACCATGCGCTCAAGTCAGGGAAATCGATAACCTTGAACATTTTAACTGTTGCACGATCTCTTTTTGTAAATAAACATGCAAACGTCAGTTGATGGTGACATCAATGCAATAAATTAAAACTGTACGGAACAACAACATATTTGAAAACAATTGCTTAATTAGACAGATAGAGGGACCTGTTACTATAACAACTTACCTCAAACAGAGCCGTCTGCTCCGTTACCCAGGGGGAGATTCTTGACTTAACAGGGTAGGCCTTCTTCAGGTGGTCTAACAACTGAATATACAACAGATAATATAAACAAGAAATTCGTGGCTTCAAATACCTTGACGTAAACACCTTAATTCAGAATGAAAATTAAAATATAAAATGAAAACACTTGTTTTAACACCATAGATATTAGTACTGTCATCAACTGGATGCAAAACAACCAAGTATCAACCATGTTTATAATGTGTAGAGAAGTGTAATTTGTTTTATTTGTTTGTTTGTTTGTTTGTTTGTATGGTGTTTTATGTCATTTTCAACACATGTAAAGTTATATATGATGGTCGATTTTTTGTGGTGGAGGCAGACCACCCACTTTTCTTGGGTAGAACCAGTACTGTACATCTCCCGCCATCCTTAAGAATTGACAATTTCTCACAAGTCGAGCTCCCAGTGGGATTCGAACCAGCAGCAGTGAGAGGCGAACATTTACAATGCACGGAGACGTAATTTGTGAAGAAGTATCTGAGAAGAATAGTTTTTATCTATTTCGCCTGATGTTCAACACTTATTTCCTTAAATGTGAGTTGATAAGAATTTTAGCCCTTGTCTACTGGCTGGACAAGACACAATCATTTCATGACCTCTGATTTGGTGTATGACTTACCGTCTAGTGATTACACACGCACCAAATTGCATTCCATTATCTGAAGCAGTTTGTTATGGATCAGACTTGAAAAGTTCATGACCTTGACCTTAAATATCCAACGACCAAAACCTGGAGCAAGGAACACTGACTTTGATGATATATTCACGTTTCACAGTGGAAGGTCAAGGTCACTATGATATATGCAACTATTTTATCATATAGTGATGTAATTCACCCAAGATAAAACTTTGACCCAAGATTGGATTTTCTAGATTATGATAAACTGTAAATACCGTAAATGTAAAACTTAAATATTAACATACACAAAAAGTTTTTCAAAGTCATATGTACTACTGCTATGTCAAAAACTAGAATGGTAAGCCACTTTCAATGGAAAATCAATACCTTAGTATTTTTTCTTGGAAAAGGCAAGACAAAAAACAAAACAAAATTGCCACCATCTGTTAAGCAAACCAGCCATCAAAACAATTTAATGCACTCTCCCTTAACCTGTATCTTTGAACTCAATATCAATATCTCGATATCTCGATATATGTAGTAAGTGTAGTAAGTGTATATCAATATCAATATCTCGATATCTGTAGTAAGTGTAGTAAGTGTATATCAATATCAATATCTCGATATCTGTAGTAAGTGTAGTAAGTGTATATCAATATCAATATCTCGATATCTGTAGTAAGTGTAGTAAGTGTATATCAATATCAATATCTCGATATCTGTAGTAAGTGTAGTAAGTGTATATCAATATCAATATCTCGATATCTGTAGTAAGTGTAGTAAGTGTAGTTTTAGTCAAAATTGAAATTGCAATAGTGACTGATAAATTATTAAAAAGATCAGCCATTACAGAAACTAATTGTATTTCAAGCTCGAAGTAAATTCAACTACAGAAACAGACAATGTCCAAAAAAGGATTACTCTAACTATAAACCATGTGAAACTGGTTTACTAAGTTCCCTCCATGACATCTCCATGTCAAGTCCATGCTCAGAAATTGCAAGATTAAAGGCTGGAGACTTACATCTGCCTTGTGTTTCTGAAGCTGCTGATGCTGGTGGTTTGTTGCTGCCTCCATCACTATCACAGACTTGGCCTGGGACACTAACAAAGCACCTGTAACAGATATAGTCATGATGATGATGATGATGATGATGATGTGGTGGTGATGATGATGATGTGGTGGTGATGATGATGATGTGGTGGTGATGATGCTGATGCTGCTGATGATGATGATGATGATGATGATGATGATGATGATGATGATGATGATGATGATGATGGGTGGGCTGATGATGGCGATGATGTGTGTGGAGTTTCATAACAATCAGCACAAAAGCATAGATGTACACACGCTTATTTTCAAAGAAATACAAAGTTCAAGGGAACATAACTCTAGAGGAAATCTTCTATTGGTGGTGATATGTGTGAAGTTTCAATGCAATAGGCACAAAAAACCAACACAAGAAATTAAAAGTTCAAGGGGACATAACTCTAGTAACTAGTTACTGACCAAATTCATTGAGGTATGCACATCTGCAGCTGGCATTCTCGCCCTCGATCGATACTAGTATCATCTCTCGTGTTTGGCGCTTGGAATTATGGGGGGAAAAGTAGTCCGGTCAGGTGATTTGCCTATATATAGCTAGGGACCAAAACCCAGGTTTTAGGACCCAATCTAGACACGCCGGACAAAAGCACCAAACTTTCCTCAAGTGTGTGTTTTATATTTCTATGTATTTTTAAAAGAGTCCCCAAAGGTTCGTGAATCCCTAAATGTATTAGGAGTATATGCACACCGAATTACCGCACCACGGATGAAGTCCTGAAAAATCAGGAGGGCACCTGCCGAATATCAGAGATGAATTTGAAAAATTCGAAATGACGTCAGTATGCTGCAGCTGGTAGTAATGACATATATTCATTGCAATCAGCACAACAGCCTAGGAGCAATTGCAAACACAAGATGGCGGGTGGACAGAGTAGATCGTACGTTTTGAAGGGAGGATCTAACAACTGCCCTTTGTGGCATATACAATGTTTATTTTTCTTAAATCGTGAATTCCCCAAGCGAATAAATAATGAGAAACCTTACCTATCCCAGATTCTATGCTCTCCAGTTCAGCATTGTGCATTATGGCTTTATACACTCTATTCAGGTATTCCTCTTTTACCGCTTCATTTACTCTCTGAAATAAAACAAATAATCAAATATGCTGTGTCCAGTAACCTGTCAATCCCTATGGGTTAGTTGTGCTTCTGTGTATTAACAGTATTCTCTTAAGTCACAAAAAACACCTATAACCTAACTTTCACTCAAACACACCTATAACCGAACATCTCGAACACACCTATAACCAAACTTTCACTCGAACACACCTATAACCTAACTTTTACTCGAAAAAACAATCTTTGTTACATTTCTATGTTCTCAGTGCAAGAATATTCATAATCGCTAAATATTAATAACTAACTCAGAACACAATAATAACTAATGTTGCTAACTCAGAACACGATAATAACTAACGTTGCGACGTTGAGGCGTGACGTCAACAAAGTCTTGCTGACGTCGATGTCATCCGTCGATAACGTTCAATAAAGCGAATATTTGTTTGAAAAACGTAATTTAAAATGTTTAAATAGATTATTTAACTGCTGGGATCGATTAATGGGTAATCCTTCACTTGATGGTAGACGTGCTTTGCATGCGCTCGTTCGTGAAAAGAACCACAAGTCTACAACTGAGGATTTCCCTATAAAAATAATCACTATATAACATGTGATTAATACAAGAACTCTGATGATTCATGTCTCACCCAACATGGACTGGACTTAATGACCCATTTAAGTCAAGGTCATTTGTCCACCACTCAGTATAATTGAACCCAAACAATATGTATGATTCAAGTTTGGCTTAATCTAGAGCAGGTCCTGAGAAACAGAACTAATCATAAAAACTTAATGCCTCATTTCACCAACGCTGATTCCAAAGAATCGACACAAAAACCATGAATAACAATAGCGATACATAATTCTACATGTCCATGAATTGACATATAAAGAAGTGAATTGATTTGAATTGGGTTTTACAGTGCACCAACACATAAAATGTTATATGGTGCCTAACAGGAATGAACGTGCCAATTAATCCTCCATTTCAATCAAGATAAATATAGATAATGAGCCTAGAGCCTTTTTACCAGCAAAACTGCAGAGTTCCTGCAAATTCTATAGTAGACACTCCCTTTACGATGGAGCCACGTTTCCACGTTTCCACGTTTCCATATGCGGTGTCATGATAAAGACCATGAATGAACATAAAAAATTACAAAATGAATATGAATGGGGAGAGTGGGGTCCTACCCCTCTGCTTGTGACAGTGTGTTTGTGAGATTGCAGTGGTTGAATTCTACCCTGGCGACCACATGGGGAGACATATAATTGAATAGAATGTTGTTTAACGGCTCATTAACACAGTATAGATTATTTAGGACTGCCCCAAAGAGAGGGGAAGGATACATAGGAATCCGGGACCTGCCCTACTCTTATTATCAAATAGATTCCTATGGTTCTTTAACGTGCTCGGATGATAGACCGATACAGGGAGACATATAAAGAAATAAGCATAATTTAGTAAATTACCTTAGACATCTCTTCATTTGACAAACCTTGTCCTACAAGGAAAATGAGAAGATTATTGTGCATGCTTTTTTTTACACAGCAATATTTATAAGTGTAAAATCATAAATCATACATATTTCTTTCTTGCACAGCAGATATGGACAGATGCGTTTTACACGTGTTGGAAAAATTGTGATTTTAGAGTCCGGACAACATTTTCGACACGGACGGACAGAAGGATAGACGGACGGACAGGGGTAATACTATATGCCCTTCTACCATTCTTCGAATGGCAGGGACTTAAAAATTCATTCATTCAGTATCAACAAACAATGCAAGAATGTTGGTCCAATAATCTGGAAATTGCAATCACATTCTATTAATCACTATTTCCATGTTGTATTGAAATTTTGATTTAAAATGTGATTTTAAGACTATTTATTATATGCTTAGCAGTGAAATAGTGGGTTTTAGCAATGAAATAAAAGCGGTATTTCATACATGTGAAATATAGTTTTATTTTTTCACTGCCGGAACTACTTTTTTTTCAATATCAAAAACAATTAATTTTTTTATTTGTTTAGAAAATAACAGTTTAATACATATCATCCAACTGTAAATGGTCTAACTAAAAAATGATCTATAGTTTTTAAAACTGGTCAAGTATTTTAGAATTGTTGTCATTTACAGTGTCTACATTTTTCAGACAATTGCTATAAAAAGTATATCATTGGAATGGAAATAACTTAACTAAGAAAATGAGTCGTAGATTATTGAAATCGGTTAAGTAGTTTAGAAGTTATGGGGAATTAAATACAGCAATTTTATCATACTAACCAATGATGTCAAATTAAAAAAAAAAGTGATCAAACTTTAATATTTTCACTCATGCTTCGCATTCGTGAAAATATAAACTTTTCATACTTCTCAATGAAATAAAATATGTTATTCACTCCAAAACAACAAATATCCTCTATTTATTAAGCTACTTTTAAAGAAAAGCTGCCAATGTTAAATGCTATACTGTCAGTTATAAGTTTTTCCGGAATATGCTATCGAAGTGTCCCATCAACAAAGCTACAAACGTCTTAAATGTCATACCTTTCAAACTGACGATGAATTTCTGTCGGAAGTTGACGTACCATCCCTTTGCCTTCCTCTCTAAAATGTTGCTGAGAACCGGTAAACAGTTGTTTATCAGATCTACAAGGAAACCATTGATAGCATTATAATCTTATGTAAGGTAATGAACATGTAATTATGTTACGCCTTATAAAACTAGAACTATCACTGAAGGTGATGAATACCCCCGTAATAAATTAGGCAGTCAACCATGGGTGATGCAGAGGGACATCAGTTGTTATGTGTACATGAAGTTTGGGAACAACCCATTCCAAAGTCTTCGAGGAATTCAAGTAATTAAAATGTGTTACAAACGTGTTACGCGACGCGACGTTACAGACAACACGATTCCTATACAGCCCCCAGTTCACTTTGTGGAAGCGTGGGTATAATAAAACTAAATGATTTGTACTTAAACTTTGGTATAATCTTGGTTTATTTTCAGTGCTTGAGTATACTTTTCTTGTAATGTGTACACTTAAAACTAGATATTATCGTAATTAGAGTATAGTACCAAAGTTGTACAAATGGTGACATTCGGGTCAAAACAGGCTCCGCCCCAGGATTAAATACATTTATATAGCGACATATATGGAAAACTTCAAAATCATATATATGTAAGTTATATGTAAACCTTTATTAAACAGTCGTAGGTCGATATCGAGGCCTTTTGGAGTCTGGTAAATGTACGGGATTGGTGGAGGTCTCAAGGTACGGCTCTGTAAATAGTAAGCATGTAAACATGTACAAAATACAGTCATAGTAAATATATGTGTATAAAATAGTAATTTGATGGAAACATGTGTACACAATTGAAAGTTGTCTACAAACAAGTATCGTATGTCCCCTAATAGTAGCGCCTGGGCGCCATGCAAAATGCAAAGGGGATACTCTTATTAGTTTGTTATTTTATGTGTTTTTTTAGGTTTATATTCAAAAGCAGTTCTTGCCAGATTTTATACCCCAAACTGAGCCTCAAATTTCATTCACACAAAACTAAAATCTAAATCTATTTCTTTTTTTTTTTACAACAGATTGAAAATAAATTGAATTACGAAGAATTTTTGGATTTTCTATGAAGGTAAGATTTCTGAAACAAGAAGCACCGACTGTTGATGCAGACGCTCGACATTTATTTATTGGGAAACTATGCTGAAGTGCAGAATTATTGCACTTGTTAACCAATTTTTAAAGTGTAAAACAAAGTCATGAGTTATAGAACCTGGCTATAAGATGTTGTCTAATGATGCCAAATACATGTGTGAAGTGCACAGTATTTTCGGAGATACAAGCTTACATACAAACTTTAACCAAATTTTCTTAGTATAAAAGGGGCCATAATTTGTTCAAATAAAAGCATGAGTTATAAAATCTGGCTGTATGATATTGTCTAATGATAATAAAAATGTAAACATGTGTGAAGTTTCAATCCATTATGTAAAGTACTTTCAGGGTTACAAGCTTACATACAAACTTTAATGCAGACGGCGATCAAGTGATGACAATAGGTTGTTGTTGTTTTTTCCGCAAAAAAAAGGTGCGGGTGCTTCTATTAGGGGAGACAGCATTAGCACAATATTGTTTAACGTGATATTTAATGGAAGTAAGACAAGTTTGACCCATCTTTGATGTATTTTTAACCAAAACATATTTGGACACAGATGCAGGAGGTACAGTGCTATAAGCTCTCATTCTTGGAATAGTCAAGCTTCAAATAATTGCATTCTCAGACGAAATTAATATTTAATATACCTATATATGTGTGATTCATGGCAAACATATATGTACATAAAGGATCTTCATGAGCGCCCGTTTAATATTGAATTTATTTTACGAGTTGGATAAAATTATATGATGCGTGGCTGCGCCGAGCATCATATCAATTTCATCTGAGTTTAATAAATTCAGTATTAAATAGGCACGAATGTGAGATTCTATTTATCACAAAACTCCAAAAACAGCCTCATAAGGTTGTATGTTTGTATGATGACAGCGTATGTTTACTCCGTCTTCTCCGTACAAAGCAGAACAACGGAACTACCTTGTCGATTTTCATATTCTGATACTTAAACGGTTAAGGAAATCAACGAGACAATTCCGATGTACTCCGAGCTGAATGGAAAAGACCAACAGATGAGTCGGACTTCATTTGCATCTTTATTTCACTAGTGTAATATGATAAATATATCATGGCCTTATTACACTCCCACACTGCAAGTTATGTGATAAAGCACAGTAAGTCATGGTAAACAATCAAAACATCTTGCCGCGACGCTGAGTTCGGTGAAGTTTTAAGGATTGTACCCACGAGGTTTCTTGTCCCCCAAAATACATCTACTGCTTCTAAGACCCATTCAAGGTTGAGAGAGGAGGTGTCAATGTTGAGAGAGGAGGTGTCAAATTGAGAGATGAGGTGTCAAGGTTAAGACAGGTATCAAGGTTGAGAGAGGAGGTACTCACCTTCTCTTTTCTTCTCATTTCTGCAGTGCTGAGACGGCACATCTCCTTCACAAAAGAAGAAAATTTGCTGAATCCCTTCCTGTAGCTGGACTGGAAACAAACAATCATATTTATTACTGTTCGGGGAGCATGTTTCAGCCACAGGTTTTTCAATATTTACATAAACAATTTGATGAATCACATATTATACATCATTGAAACTGGTAATTTTAGTGGTAAATAAAAAATACCTTAGTTTTGAAACTTTGTTGAGAACCTTTTTCACAGAGAGTTTCCCCATGTAAACACCTTGTTGTTGGGACAGCAGAAATTTATTGTTTGTGGCGCTTGTTTAAGCCAAGGGTTTTTCAGCATTAACTTGAGCAATTTTTATAATGGGTTCATACATTATATATCATTGGAACTGGAATTTTTAGTGGTAAATAAAAATACCATAGTTTTGAAAATCGGTTGAGAAATAAATACTTTACAGCCAAAATGTTATTTTGGTGGGGCTTTTCCCATGTACATGTAAATTCCTTGTTGATGGGACAGCAGAAAATGAAATAATCTCAAATAACTTCAGTTAGCCTTAATATTTTGCTACAAAACTTTCAGAGTGTTTTCATTTACATTTATTTAACACATCAAGATCAGTTTTGGATAGAAATTCTAAACAAATATATTTTTCAAATTTTTGACGCAGCAGAATTTTGCATTGAAAAGGCCCTATCAAAAACAACTTTTGCATGTGAAATTTTTATTTCTCGACTGATTTTAAAAATTAAGGTATTTTTACTTACCACTAAAAATGTATGTTTCAGTGATATACGTTTTATTTAGGTACTAGTTGAATTTTTTCTAAACAGTCCAAAAAACCTTTGGTGCATACAAGCGCCCCAAACAATAGGAATTCTCAAATAGCTTCAGTCAGCTTTAATATGTTGTGACAACACGTTCAGCATGCTAAATTATTTTATCAAAATTCTAAAAGAAAACATTCAAATGTTTGGTGGAGCAGAGTTTTGCATAGAAAACACCCTATCAATTTTTTGTTTTATTTCTTAATCAATTTTGAAAACTAAGCTGCTTTTTTTATCTACCACTAAAAATGCCTGTTTCATTGATATATAATTTATTTATGTACTTTTGCAATTGTGTCTGAAAAGTCCAAACAGTCCAAAAAGGCTAGGTGATGCAGTTTTGGTTTTGCCGTCTTTGTAAGTGAACTGCTTGAAAAGTAAGGTAATATAACAGAATTTAAAACCTGGTTTCTTTTGAATATTGACATTATGAAAACTCATTTGTAAACTTGTTTTAACCCTTAACATATATATAATGGACTGTTCTTTCTTTGAATTATGACCATTCCATTTTGTGAATTAGGAGAAAATGACTGATCAGCAGACAGACACTGTAAAACCTGAGCAGCCTGCGAGTTACTCGAAGGCTGATCTGGGTTTACAATGGATGCAAAGGCTATTAGTCGTGCTTAGTGGGTTAAGGATTAAACTCATTTGTAAACTTTTAAGAAAACATTATACAGGAACTCCGTTGATAATCTATATATGCATGTATCTGGGTGGCTCAATCTGAAGAGCCCTAATTCCTAATGTGAGAGTGTTCACATATATAAAGGTATGTATATCTAAATGCATTCAACCATGATGGGTAAATAAGCTGTCATTCAAATGGATCAGAACATATGCTAAAGATAACCTTTTTATATAAAGAACCTACTATTACACACAATCTTTAGACCAGAGAGGTTTTCTAATGATAACAGATGTTTTGCTGAATGGCATTAATCCTATGACCATCATTATTGTCAGGAACGTTTATCGTTGTTGAGTATACTGACCTTGACATCTAGCTCCGCCACAAGGTGTCGCATATGTTCTGTGTGAATCTTCGTTTCTAGCTCTCCCGGACTCGTGGATGGCATACCCAACAAAATATCTGCATTCAACATTGAAACTTGGTAGGTTTATTTTGATAAAAGAACTATTTTAAATTGTTCAGTTATTATACTTCAATGATATTAAAGGTCACACCATATTATCTGCCCTTGAATACTCTTGCCCTACAGATGAAGTAGGTACATACAAAAAATAGTTCTCTGTTCTACTTCCATTTTTATACTTACCAGGTGATAACTCTACAGCATTTTAGGAAGAGATCATAACAGAAACTTTCAAGTTGATGTAAGATTTCTAGTTATTTCCGCCTCATTTTAGACATCATGGGTCTAATCACTTTTGTCATATTATTAAGCTAAATTATGATAGACATAAACATAAACATGAAATTTAAAAATGTTCAACCTGATAAATATTTGTTAATTGTGATATAAATTGCAGATATTGGATCAATGAAGAATTTAAGCATAAAGACATGTTGTAAATGTTGTTTATCTCTATGCCACAAACAAAAACATTATAATGCGACCCTATGGAAAATTAATTGTGAGACATAAAGAACTAAATTAAGTTGTTGCTTAAAGGCTAATCCACACAGTCATAGTAAAGGTTACTTAGAGGCACTCAATTGAGACAGGGAGAGAATACAACCTGACCTTTAAAGACGTTTTTTTAAGCATTAAAGGGACACATGGCAATTTTGAAGTTTTTTTATCAGGTATTGAAATCAGCACCCTGATTTACTAATCTAAAATCGTTTTGACTTTAAAAAGTTTCTTGCATATAATTAAAGTTTTGTTTTTTCACTTTTTCATCTTTATTCTGCCTTTGATTTAAATATATTATTGGTGCAATATGATCATAAGTTAGTAATATGCAAACACAATTTGCTTTCAACTATTCTCAAAATTAATATTAATGATTGTAAAAATGCAAGTTATGTAGAACTAACGAGAGCCCGCGAGTTTTCAAAAAACAAGAGACCAAAGACGGCCTGTGGACGCTCTACTGGCTAAAGATAAAGTTTATGTATAAGGGGTCATAACTCTTTCAAAAATCATTCAACCGGAACACAGCAATGAAATATGCAACTAGGCTTGATACTGATCATACCTGCCAAGTTTCTCTGAAATCCAGCCAGAGGTTCTTGAGAACTAGTCTGTACAAAGTTAGTGTATTAAAACTTTTAATGGGTCATAACTCTACCAAATTTCATTCAACTGGAACACAGCAATGAAATGCGCAACTAGGCTTGGTACTAATCATCCCTGCCAAGTTTCGCTGAAATCCGGCCAGGGGATCAGAAGAATTAGTTGGGACCAAGTTTGTGTATTAAAACCTTAAAAGGGCCAAAAATCATTCAACCAGAACACAGCAATGACAGGTGCAACTAGGCTTGGTACTGATCATCCCCACCAAGATTCGTTGAAATCTGGCAAGGAGTTTATAAGATACTAATCTGTACAAAGTATGTGTATTAAAACATTTAAAGGGCCATAACTCTGCCAAAAATCATTCAACCGGAATATCGCGATGATATGCTCAACTAGGCTTGATACTGATCATCCATGTCAAGATTCGTTGAAATCCGGCCAGGAGTTCAGGAGAACTAGTTTGGAAAAAGTTTGTGTATCAAAAAACCTTTAAAGGGCCACAACTCTGCCAAAAATATGTAAACCGTAAAACGATGATGATATGCACAACTAGGCTTGGTGCTGATCATCCCTGCAAAGTTTCGTTGAAATCTGGCAGGTGTTCAGGAGAACTAGTCCAGACAAAGTTTGTGTATTAAAATCTTTAAAGGGCCATAACTCTGCCAAAAATCATTCAACTTGAACATGGCGATGAATCATCCCTAAAATATTTGGTTTAAATCCGGCCAGGGGTTCAGGAGAATTAGTCAGGACAAAGTTAGTGTATTAAAACCTTTAAAGGGACATAACTCCACCAAAATCATTCAACCGGAACACGGTGACGATATGTACAACTAGGCTTGGTACTGATCATCCCTGCAAATTTTCACTGAAATCCGGCCAAATGAAGGACCTTTCGGCTTAATCAGGCCAAAATAAAGCATATTCAGAAAATCAAGGACAATAACTCGGCGTAAATGGTCCAATCAGGCTGTTACTATTAACATATAAGATATTAACAATCTGGTAAAGTTTGGTAAAGATCTGATGAAAACTGAAGGCCCTAACGTCTTAACGAGGCAAAATATAAAATTTTCAACTAAATCAAGGGCCATAACTCCGCTGTTACTGGTCCAATCTGGCTGGTTTACGAACTTGTCTGAGATTTTATTGATATTAACAATCTGGTAAATTTTGGTAAAAATCTTTTCGAACTTGTCCAAGCTTTCATTGATATTAACAATCTAGTAAAATTTGGTAAAGATCGGATAAAAAATGAAGCCCCTATCATCTTAATGAGGCAAAATATAGCAAAATTTAACTAAATCAAGGGGCGTGACTCCGCTCTTACACGTCCGATCTCAATGGTTTTCGAACTTGTCCAAGCTTTCATCGATATTAACAATCTGTTAAAGTTTGGTAAAGATCAGATGAAAAATGAAGGCTCTATCGTCTTAACGAGGTAAAAATTAACGGACAGACGACAGACGACAGACAACGGACAACTCGCCATCCCATAAAGCCAGTAGAGCTAAAAATCAAGATTGCCGTCTGCCCCTTTAACTTGTGTTGGGCACAACTTGGTTTCAAAATAACTGCTTTAAACACTGAAGCCACTGTTACCATGGAAATGCACTTACCAAGTATCTTCCAGAGTCCTCTACCCCAACTTTTCACAGACTCTGACAGACTGAAGAAAGGGGAGATAAATCTGTTTCTTGCCGTGATAATCAGCAGTCGAAGTGAGAGTGCCGTGTCCTGAATAAATGTGGCAATAGAATTAATATCTTTTATTACATTTCTATGGGTGAAAGACTGGGATTTCTCAGTTGAAGAAAATTTATAATTGCTCTATATATTGATAACACAAAAATTACTAACTTTGATGTGGAGACATGACATCAATGAAGTGTTACTGACGTCGGTCTTTCGCTGACAAGGTTCGATAAGCGAATAAGTTTTTAAATGTAATAAAAAAATTGTTTAACTGTTGGTTTTGATTATAGGAAAATACTTCACTCGATGGTAGACATGTTTTGTTTTTTCACTCACTCGCATACGCTCATTCGTGAAAAGAACCACACATCTACCATCTCATGAAATATTTCCCTATAATCGATCCCAGCGGTTAAATATTCTCTATAATAAGTTGCCAACATATCATTTTTTAAAGTTGTCCTTTATAAACAGATATTATTTTAATAGGATATTACACATTAACATCAACATTTCTAAGTTAGTCTATCCAGCTGGCTTGCAGAACGTCGGTGGTTCTACCCAGGTGCCCGCCCGTGCATGAAAATTGCCCGGAGGGGCACCTGGAGTCTTCCTCCACCAACAGAAGCTAGAAAGTCGCCTTATGACCTTAGCTATTGGTGCGACTATAAAATCCAATTCAATTCAATTCAAAGTTAGTTCCTTGAAACATATGGCGTTAAAAAAGAAAACAATACAACAATCAGCAAGTCACTGGCAATGAAGAGTGTGTCACGAGCATTGAGGGTTAATTACATCAAAGTGTGTGTCACGTGCATTGAGGGTAACTTACATCCAACAGTGTGTCACGTACATTGAGGGTTACTGTGTCGCGTGTACTGAGGGTTACTTACATCCAGGAGTGCATCACATGCATTGAGTGTTACTTACATCCAAGAGTGTGTCACGTGCAATGAGTGTTACTTACATCCAAGAGTGTGTCACGTGCATTGAGTGTTACTTACATCCAGGAGTGTGTCACGTGCATTGAGGGAGCCTTTCTGAAGTAGCTGCGACAACTTCCACTTGTGTGACTGCCCCGGAAAGTTGATACTTGGTACTTCAAACTCACTGATAAAATAAATATGCACAAAATCAAAGTAACTGTTGTTCACATTTACGATTGAATTAAAATGTTGTCAATGGATTTCCAGTCACCCCAAATAACAGGAAAGGACACACGATTCAAGACACCTTACCCTACTCTGAATATCATATAGATTCCAAGGATTCTTTAAAAGGACTAGAGGCAATCTGGAAGACTAATTGGCGTCAATTCAAAGACAAATAAGAAAACCCTCATTATGTATGCTTCAGTTTCATATGCATAAATGCATAAACTATTACCTTAGGTTTTTGGTAATGGAAAACTCAATGACTCCACTGGTTTCTTCTGCTTCATAAAAATCTTAAAAGGTGTCAATAATTCCTACAATTATATTTGTTTGTTTGTTTGTATGGTGTTTTACGTCATTTTCAACACATGTCAGGTTATATATGACGGTTGATTTATTGTGGTGGAGGCAGACCACCCACTTTTCCTGGGTAGAACCAGTACTGTACACCTCCCGCCATCCATAAGAATCAACACTTCCTCACTTACAAGTCGAGCTCCCAGTGGGATTCGAACCCGCAGTGGTCAGAGGTGAAGGTTTACAATTACATGTATACTGAAATTCAAATGAGTCGACCTTTATCACAAAACAAGAATTTATAAGAGCCTTTAAGCATCATATGAATTAATATTAAAAAACTAGCAATGTGGTCAAGTCGTCCAGACCATACTCTTCATAAACAATAATAAAACTTAAGGTTGTTTTTAGTAAAAACAGATGTCTCCCCTCACTGGAAAAAGGGCAATAAATTCTTCAAATAAAATTTGACTGGAATAACTAGGCATGGTACTGATCATCCCTATTAAGTTTCATCGAAATCAGGCCAGGGGTTCCAGAGAACTAGTCTGGACAAAATTTGCGACATACAGACGACAGATAGCATAAAAACAATATGTCTCCCCATCTACTCCGGGGTGGAGACATAACGATACGGATCATGGGATCTAGTTTCGTGCATATAGGCATCTCGAGTATGAAACTGAAACACATTGTTATGCTTTTATTCGTATTTGGATTCACACTCATAATGCTTCCAGATTTTAACATGCTCCGAGGATAGACAACTTTAATACTCAGGCTCGCCAGGTTTATATCCGCAGTCGACAGACAAGACTAAGGGAATGACTTGCCTAAAGACACACCGAAGAAACCAAGTGGATCGAACCTTTAATCACAAAACAAAAAAATATAATATACTCAGTTGCAAAAGAAACTGGACACTTAGAACATTTTACTTTACACCCTAATGCCTATGCTCTTTATCTAGCGACAGTCCCTTAATGATTCGACCTATTGAAAAACAAATGACATGATATTGGCAATGGAATGATAAAAACTTTGGTACCAAACATGGCATATTCATTTTGGATTTTGTCAATTTAATTCTAAAAAAAATATATACAATTAAATCTAAACAAAACTCAGTGTCCTCTTTCTTTTGCAACTGAGTACATATCACAATTAACAACATAACTAGAACTATCACTGAAGGTGATAAATGCCCCCTTAAATTTTAAGTCAAACAAGAGCTGTCGGAGAACAGCGCAGCTCAACTATTCGATTTTTTCAGAGAATAATAAATTTATAGCTAGTATATACCATCAGAAAACAAGGCTATAACAATGTGGTGTGGGGTTGGGGGCACAACATAACTATGTGTAAGAACTGACTAAAGCAACACAGAAATATGTAAAAAAAATCCAACCCTTTACAACATACTATAACGAAACCAATTCCAAAAATTTAGTTCAGCTAGGACAAGAAATGTTAGAGATATATAGACCTGTAAACACAGCTTACACGGACAATTTGATGTGAAGCAGACACATTTTAAGGGCTATCAGAATTTGGGTTCCATGGGAGCCCAGGGGTTACAGGAACCAAAATTACTTAAGCAGCCCTTAAGATAATGCTATAAGGAAGCTAATGGCCAAATTTGGTTGTGCTAGGATAAGAATTGTAAGAGATATAGACTTGTAAACACAGCTTACACGCAAACCATGATGTGGGACGCCGACGCCGGGGTGATTACATAAGCTCTCTTATTCTTCGAATAGTCGAGCTAATAAAGGGCCATAATTCTGTAATAAATTAGGTAATCAACAATGGGTGACATAGAGGGACATAAGGTCAACAGTTGTTATGTTTATATGAAGTTTGGGAACAACCCATTCAAGTGTTTGAGAAATTTCAAGTGATAAAAATGTGTTACGGGACGCGACGGGGCTACAAAAATGTGTTACATGACGGGACAAAGTGATTCCTATATAGACCCCACTTCACTTTGTGAAAGCGGGGGTATAATTATGCTATTGTAAAGCTGTACACATTATACATTTACAAAGATTTACATTAGCGAAACATTATTTTACATGGTGAAAGAAGCAGTAACCCATACAATCCCAACAGTGTTAGGCAAGCCTGATTTACTTAGTAGAATACGTTAACCCTTAACCCGCTACATATATATATAATGGACTTTCTTTCAATTAAGACCATTCCATTTATGTGACTGGGTTTACAATGGATGTTAAGGCTATTATAGTCGTGCTTAGTGGGTTATGGGTTAACTCTCATCTGGATCTTGTTTCATAAACAAGAGGTCAATGACCTTGAAGCTCTACTGATTGATTTTGATTTCAGGAAGTAGTCGCTACAAACTTGTTTTTTGAAAAATTATTTTTAGTCGTGGCGGCCATCTTGAATTTCCGGCCGACCTGAAATTTTGCTAGGATCAATTAGACATCAAGAGCAACATTTCTGTGAAGTTTCATGAAAATCCATCAAGTCGTTTCAGAGGAGTAGTCGCTACAAGTTTTCATTATACAAGAGGTCAATGACCTTGAAGCTCTACTGATTGATTTTGATTTCAGGAAGTAGTCGCTACAGACTTGTTTTTTGAAAATCTATTTTTAACCGTGGCGGCCATCTTGAATTTCCGGCCAACCTGAAATTTTGCTACGATCAATTAGACATTAAGAGCAACATTCCTGTGAAGTTTCATGAAAATCCGTCAAGTAGTTTCAGAGGAGTAGTCGCTACAAGTTTTCATTATATAACTCTATGTAAACAAAGATGGCCGCTGGTAGCCATGTTTAACGTCAAATCAAAACGATTTTCGACAAGGACCAACACCATGTCATACTGATCATTTTAGAAAAAGTCCCATATCAATATCTCTTATAGTTTTGAAGAAGTAGTCGCTACAATCTTATTTATTTTAAATCTATTTTTAGCTGTGGCGGCCATCTTGAATTTCCGGCCGACCTGAAATTTTTCTAGGATCAACTAGACATTAAGAGCAACATTCCTGTGAAGTTTCATGAACATCCGTCAAGTAGTTTCAGAGGAGTAGTCGCTACAAGTTTTTACTATATAACTCTATGTAACCAAAGATGGCCACTGGCAGCCATGTTTAACGTCGAATCAAAATAATTTTCCACAAGGATCAACACCATGTCATGCTGATCATTTTAGAAAAAGTCCCATATCAATATCACTTATAGTTTTGAAGAAGTAGTCGCTACAAACTTATTTTTTAAAAATCTATTTTTAGCTGTGACGGCCATCTTGAATTTCTGAAAGATCTGAAATTTTGCTAGGATCAATAAGACATCAAGAGCAACATTCCTGTAAAGTTTCATGACAATCCGTCAAGTAGTTTCAGAGGAGTAGTCGCTACAAGTTTTTACTATATAACTCTATGTAAACAAAGATGGCCGCTGGCAGCCATGTTTAACGTTGAATCAAAAAGATTTTTGACAAGGATCAACATCATGTCATGCTGATCATTTTAGAAAAAGTCCCATATCAATATCACTTATAGTTTTCAAGAAGTAGTCGCTACAAACTTGTATTTTAAAACTCTATTTTTAGCTTTGGCGGCCATCTTGGATTTCACATCAACATGAATTTTTGCTAGGATCAGCTAGACTTTATGGGCAACATTTCTGTAAAGTTTCATGAATATCCATCCAGTAGTTTCAGAGGAGTTGTCGCTACAAATAAAAGTTTACGGACAGACGGACGACGGACGCCGCACCACGCATAAGCTCTGCTGATCTCTGATCAGTAGAGCTAATAACTATATGTAAACAAAGATGGCCACTGGCAGCCATGTTTAACGTCGAATCAAAATCATGTCATGCTGATCATTTTAGAAAAAAGTCCCATATCAATATCACTTATAGTTTTCAAGAAGTAGTCGCTACAAACTTATTTTTTAAAAATCTATTTTTAGCTGTGGTGGCCATCTTGAATTTCTGGCCGACCTGAAATTTTGCTAGGATCAATAAGACATCAAGAGCAACATTCCTGTAAAGTTTCATGAAAATACGCCAAGTAGTTTCAGAGGAGAAGTCGCTACAAGTTTTTACTATATAACCCTATGTAAACAAAGATGGCCACTGGCAGCAATGTTTAATGTCGAATCAAAACGATTTTTGACAAGGACCAACATCATGTCATGCTGATCATTTTAGAAAAATTCCCATATCAATATCACTTATAGTTTTCAAGAAGTAGTCGCTACAAACTTGTATTTTAAAACTCTATTTTTAGCTTTGGCAGCCATCTTGGATTTCACATCAACATGAATTTTTGCTAGGATCAACTAGACTTCATGGGCAACATTTCTGTAAAGTTTCATGAATATCCATTGAGTAGTTTCAGAGGAGTAGTCGCTACAAATAAAAGTTTACGGACAGACAGACAGACGGACAGACGGACGGACGGACGACGGACGCCGCACCACGGCATAAGCTCTGCTGATCTCTGATCAGTAGAGCTAAAAGACATGGCAAAAACAAAGTAAATATTAACCCAATATTTCCTGCTTGCTTGCATGTAAATGACAAGAAACATTGATATCAGAATGGACAGACAGACAAAGGTCCTCTTAATATTCCCACAGATAACTTTCCTTTAATGTGAATAAAAATAAGAAATATTTTTGAATTTGGAAAGGGGCTTATACTATTCAGTCATGATTTAAAAAGGATAAAAAGGCCCTGATATCCAAGACTTGTAATATTTACAGACATCTGACATTCACGGCTGATCAGTACAGCAATAAATAATTATTTGACATACGCTCTGTCCCAGACACTTTTCAGCTGCCTATCATCCAATTTCTTGAGCTCGCCAAACGGATCTGTAGCCACTTGTTCCAGCTCATCAAATGTTGGAGCTATAAACAGGTTCCTCAAGTTGATTTTATCCTGAAATAAGAAAAACACTATAATCAGGCTCCTGTAGTTTACCATGTTTTGAAATAAGAGGATAACTATAATCAGGCTCCTGTAGTTTACCATGTTTTGAAATAAGAGGAGAACTATAATCAGGCTCAGGTAGTTTACCATGTTTTGAAATAAGAGGAGAGCTATAATCAGGCTCCTGTAGTTTACCATGTTTTGAAATAAGAGGAGAACTATGAACAGGCTCCTGTAGTTTATCATGCTCTGAAATAAGAAAAACACTATAATCAGGCTCCTGTAGCTTACCATGTTTTGAAATAAGAGGAGAGCTATGAACAGGTTCCTGTAGTTTACCATGTTTTGAAATAAGAGGAGAGCTATACTCAGGCTCCTGTAGTTTACCATGTTTTGAAATAAGAAGAGAGCTATAATCAGGCTCCTGTAGTTTACCATGTTTTGAAATAAGAAGAGAGCTATGAACAGGTTCCTGTAGTTTACCATGTTTTGAAATAAGAAGAGAGCTATGAACAGGCTCCTGTAGTTTACCATGTTTTGAAATAAGAAGAGAGCTATGAACAGGCTCCTGTAGTTTACCATGTTTTGAAATAAGAGGAGAGCTATGAACAGGTTCCTGTAGTTTACCATGTTTTGAAATAAGAGGAGAGCTATAATCAGGCTCCTGTAGTTTACCATGTTTTGAAATAAGAAGAGAGCTATAATCAGGCTCCTGTAGTTGATCATGCTCTGAAATAAGAAAAACACTATAATCAGGCTCCTGTAGCTTACCATGTTTGAAATAAGAGGAGAACTATAATCAGGCTCCTGTAGCTTACCATGTTTGAAATAAGAGGAGAGCTATAATCAGGCTCCGGTAGTTTACCATGTTTTGAAATAAGAGGAGAGCTATAATCAGGCTCCTGTAGTTTACCATGTTTTGAAATAAGAGGAGAACTATGAACAGGCTCCTGTAGTTTATCATGCTCTGAAATAAGAGAAACACTATAATCAGGCTCCTGTAGTTTACCATGTTTTGAAATAAGAGGAGAGCTATGAACAGGCTCCTGTAGTTTATCATGCTCTGATATAAGAGGTGAGCTATGAACAGGTTCCTGTAGTTTACCATGTTTTGAAATAAGAGGAGAGCTATACTCAGGCTCCTGTAGTTTACCATGTTTTGAAATAAGAAGAGAGCTATAATCAGGCTCCTGTAGTTGATCATGCTCTGAAATAAGAAAAACACTATAATCAGGCTCCTGTAGCTTACCATGTTTGAAATAAGAGGAGAACTATAATCAGGCTCCTGTAGCTTACCATGTTTGAAATAAGAGGAGAGCTATAATCAGGCTCCGGTAGTTTACCATGTTTTGAAATAAGAGGAGAGCTATAATCAGGCTCCTGTAGTTTACCATGTTTTGAAATAAGAGGAGAACTATGAACAGGCTCCTGTAGTTTATCATGCTCTGAAATAAGAGAAACACTATAATCAGGCTCCTGTAGTTTACCATGTTTTGAAATAAGAGGAGAGCTATGAACAGGCTCCTGTAGTTTATCATGCTCTGATATAAGAGGTGAGCTATACACAGGTCCCTGTAGTTTATCATGCCCTGAAATAAGATGGTAACAATACACAGGTCCCTGAAGTTTATCATACACAGAAATAAGAGGAGAGCTATAAACAAGTCCCTGTAGTTTATCATACTCTGAAATAAGTGCAGATCTATTCATAGGTCCAAGTAGTTTATCACTCTGAAATAAGAGGTGAGCTATAAACATATCCCTTAGTTTATCACACTCTGAAATGTAGTTTATCATAATCCGGTTTAAGAGGAGAACTATACACAGGTCTCTGTAGTTTATCATAATCAGAAATAAGAGGAGAACTATAAACAGGTCAATATAATGTATCATACCCTGAAATAAGTGGAGAGCTATAAACATGTTCATGAAGTTTAACATACTCTGGAATAAGAGGAGAGCTATCAACAGGTCCCTGAAGTTTATCATACACTGAAATAAGAGGAGAGCTATAAACAGGTCCTGTAGTTTATCATGCACTGGAAGTAAGATGAGCCATATAAGCAGGTCCTAGTTTCTCATACCCTCAAACGAGAAGAAAGATAAGAGCAGGTCCAGTAGTTTATCATATTCTGTAGTAAGAGGAAAGCTATTCACTGTCCCTGTATTTTATCATGATCTGAAATAAGAGGAGAGATATATACAGGTCCCTGTAGTTTATCATGCCCTGAAATAAGAGGAGAGCTATAGACATGTCCTTGTAGTTTATCATACCCTGAAATAAGAGGATCTATACACAGGTCCCTGTAGTTTATTGTGCACTGAAATAAGGATAACTATTAACAAGTCCCTGTAGTTTATAATGCCCTGAAATAAGAGGAGCATTAAACAGGTCCATGTAGTTTATCATGCCGTGAAATAAGAGGAGAGCTAAAAACAGGTCCCTGTAGTTTATCATGCCCTGAAATAAGAGGAAAACTATAAACAGGTCCCTAAAGTTTATCATTCACTGACGACACAAGAGGAAAACTATACACAGGTCCCTGTAGCATATAATACTCTGAAATAAGAGGAGAGATATAAAGAGGTCCCTGTAGTTTATCATATACTAAAATAAGAGGACAGCTATAAACAGATACCTGTAGTTTATCATACACTGAAATAAGAGGACAGCTGTAAACAGGTCCCTGTAGTTTATCATATACTAAAATAAGAGGACAGCTATAAACAGATACCTTTAGTTTATCATACACTGAAATAAGAGGACAGCTATAAACAGATACCTGTAGTTTATCATACACTGAAATAAGAGGACAGCTATAAACAGGTCCCTGTAGTTTATCATACACTAAAATAAGAGGAGAGATTTAAACAGGTCCCTGTAGTTTATCATACACTAAAATAAGAGGAGAGATATAAAGAGGTCCCTGTAGTTTATCATACACTAAAATAAGAGGACAGCTATAAACAGATAACTGTAGTTTATCATACACTGAAATAAGAGGACAGCTATAAACAGATACCTGTAGTTTATCATACACTGAAATAGGAGGACAGCTATAAACAGGGAGAGATTTAAACAGGTCCCTGTAGTTTATCATACACTAAAATAAGAGGAGAGATTTAAACAGGTACCTGAAATTTATCATGGATGAGTTAAAGAACCTGGCTATACGATGTTGTATAATAATGCCGAAGACATGTGTAAAGTTTCAAACTATTATGTTATGTAGGTTCCAAGATACAAGCTCACAGACAAAACTTAAAGCAAATTGATCTAAGTATAAAAGGGTCCGTAATTTTGTTAAGATGAAAGTATGAGTTATAGAACCAGGCTCAACGATGTTGTCTAATACTGCCAAATTCATGTGTAAAGTTTCAATCAATTATGTAAAGCAGTTTCCGACATACAAGTTTACACACAAAATTTTAACCAGGTGGCACAGACGACTATCAAGCGATGACAATAGCTCCTTTTTCCTTCGAATAAGTTGAGCTAATAAGAGATCTAAAAAGGTACTTATGTTTATCATACCCTGATATTACAACAAGCGGTTCATGACCCTGAAGATTTAAACAGCTATATCTTGGAACGGTATCATATAAACTTTTTATATGTTTGTTGTCATTTGAAGGGGCAATGTTTGTTAATCATTGAACAATACAAGCTTTTTTGTGGCCATGTTTGGAGAAGGCATGTTTGAAATCCAAGCAGCCCTTACAGTTGTCAGAGTAAACACATTTTATTTTCAATATTTCTCAAATGAAAATCATTTTTGTAATAACAATAACATTCCTGTAAAGTTTCATGAAAATCCTTCAAGCAGTTTCAGATGAGTAGTTGTCACAAGCATTTCCTATATAACTCTGTGTAAACGAAGATGGCTGCTGTTGGCCATGTTTGATGTCAAATAAAAAGGAATGTTTAGGACCAACTTCATGCTATGCCAGCCATTTTTGTAAAGGTACCAAATCAATAACACATGGTAACCATAAAGTTGTACTTGTAAAATCTATTTTTATCTGCGGTGGCCATCTTGACGTTCAGGCCGACCTGAAGTTTACTTAGGACCAACTAGACATCAACAGCAACATTCCTGTAAAGTTTCAAGAAAATCCTTCAAGCAGTTTCAGAAGAGTAGTCGCCACACATTTTTCCTATATAACTATGTAAACAAAGATGGCCATGTTTGACATCGAATCAAAATGAATTTTGTTTAGGACCAACTACATGACTGCCATGTCAGTAATTTTAGTAAGGTTCCAAATCAATACCACTTATGGTTTTTGAAAAGTAGTTGCCACAAACTTTATTTTTAAAATCTATTTTTAGCCGTGGCCACCATCTTGTATTTCTGGCTTACCTAAATTATGCTATGATCAATTAGACATCAAATGCAACATTCCTGTGAAGTTTCATGAAAAAATCCGTCAAGTAATTTCAGGAGTAGTCGCCACAAGTTTTTCCTATATAACTCTATATAATCAAAGATGCAGCCATATTTGACATCAAATCAAAATAAATTTTGGTCAGGATCAACTACATGTCATGCCAGTCATTTTGGTAAAGGTTCCAAATCAATACCACTTATGGATTTTGAGAAGTAGTCGCCACAAAACAATCTATTTTTAGCCTTGGCAGCCATCTTGACTTTCCGGCCGACTTGAATTTTTGTTAGGATCAACTAGACATCAAAATCTGTAGTCGCCACAAGTTTTTCCTATATAACTCTATGTAAACAAAGATGGCCGCTGGCGCCATGTTTGACATCGAATCAAAATTAATTTTGATTAGGACCAACTACATGTTGTGCCAGTCATTTTAGTGCGGTTCCCAAATCAATATCGCTGTTATTTTTCAAGAAAAAGTTACTACAAACTTGTTTTTTAAAAATACGTTTTTAGCTTTGGCAGGCATCTTGGATTTCATATTACCGGTAACGTTAATTTTTGCTAGGATCAACTAGACATTATAGGTAACATTCCTGTAAAGTTTCATGAAAATCCATCCAGTAGTTTCGGATTCCGTTTAATCGCATATCGGTTAATCGTATATTTCGGTTAATTGCATAAAGTTTTGAAACACAAAACCATTCATATTCTTTTGCATGTAAAAAAAACCTGGATAATTGCATAACAAAAATCTGGCTAATTGCATACTGAAAGTCGGAAATTTACCTGTATTTTTCAACTGCTAATTGATCGACACGGTCAGTGAGACAAGCCCGAGGAAAATTGTGACAAACTGAATGACAAAAGGTGCTAATTATGTCATCGACTGGTTTGTGCGGCTTCCGTAATAAGAGGTCAATGACCTTGAAGCTCTACTGATTGATTTTGATTTCAGGAAGTAGTCGCTACAAACTTGTTTTTTGAAAAAATATTTTTAGCCGTGGCTGCCATCTTGAATATCCGGCCGACCTGAAATTTTGCTAGGATCAATTAGACATCAAGAGCAACATTCCTGTGAAGTTTCATGAAAATCCGTCAAGTAGTTTCAGAGGAGTAGTCGCTACAAGTTTTCATTATATAACTCTATGTAAACAAAGATGGCTGCTGACAGCCATGTTTAACATCGAATCAAAACGATTTTTGACAAGGACCAACATCATGTCATGCTGATCATTTTAGAAAAGTCCCATATCAACATCACTTATAGTTTTGAAGAAGTAGTCGCTACAAACTTGTATTTTGAAAATCTATTTTTAGCCAGGGCGGCCATCTTGAATTTCCGTCCGACCTGAAATTTTGCTAGGATCAATTAGACATCAAGAGCAACATTCCTGTGAAGTTTCATGAAAATCCGTCAAGTAGTTTCAGAGGAGTAGTCGCTACAAGTTTTCATTATATAACTCTATGTAAACAAAGATGGCCGCTGGCAGCCATGTTTAACGTCGAATCAAAACGATTTTCGACAAGGACCAACATCATGTCATGCTGATCATTTTAGAAAAAGTCCCATATCAATATCACTTAGAGTTTTCAAGAAATAGTCGCTAAAAACTTGTTTTTTAAAAACCTATTTTTAGATTTGGCGGCCATCTTGGATTTCACATCAACATGAATTTTTGCTAGGATCAACTAGACTTCATGGGCAACATTTCTGTAAAGTTTCATGAAAATCCATTCAGTAGTTTCAGAGGAGTAGTCGCTACAAAAAAAAGTTTACTGACAGACAGACGGACGGACAGATGGACGGACGACGGACGCCGCACCATGGCATAAGCAGTCGAGCTAAAAATGACAAGGCATGACGATCGCTCACCAATTAGCATACACGATTTAATAAGTTTGTACGCTGGCTGTAGAGATAAATATGACATTGAGTAGCTCCTATAGGGAATTTAAATTGAAAATCCAGAGGAGTAGTCGCTACAAAATTTTTTTACAGACAGACGGACGGACGAACGCACCACGGCATAAGCTTTGCTGATCTATGATCAGTAGAGCTAAAAATTGAGTCGGTGATGAGGAATTTGAGTCGAAGTTGAGATGTTTTGATTAGGTGTTGAGAACATATTTAGAAACAGAGTTTGTGAACGTTTCATTGAAACTTGAGTAAATAACAAAAAGACTGACTAACAGACAGCTTATTCTTAGCCAATCAGATTTCATATTTTACAAAAGGCATCAAAATGGCAATCCATCATTCTGAAATTTAAAAGCAAATAACTTAAATGCTTGTTTTATGAAACAATACAAACAACAAATATTTTCCCCAGGATGTTGGACTCAAAGTTGGGGTGCACAGATTACAGACAAATACACGGGGTGCACAGATTACAGACAAATACACGGGGTGCACAGATTACAGACAAATACACGGGGTGCACAGATTACAGACAAATACACGGGGTGCACAGATTACAGACAAATACACGGGGTGCACAGATTACAGACAAATACACGGGGTGCACAGATTACAGACAAATACACGGGGTGCACAGATTACAGACAAATACACGGGGTGCACAGATTACAGACAAATACACGGGGTGCACAGATTACAGACAAATACACGGGGTGCACAGATTACAGACAAATACACGGGGTGCACAGATTACAGACAAATACACGGGGTGCACAGATTACAGACAAATACACGGGGTGCACAGATTACAGACAAATACACGGGGTGCACAGATTACAGACAAATACACGGGGTGCACAGATTACAGACAAATACACGGGGTGCACAGATTACAGACAAATACACGGGGTGCACAGATTACAGACAAATACACGGGGTGCACAGATTACAGACAAATACACGGGGTGCACAGATTACAGACAAATACACGGGGTGCACAGATTACAGACAAATACACGGGGTGCACAGATTACACAGACAAATACACGGGGTGCACAGATTACAGACAAATACACGGGGTGCACAGATTACAGACAAATACACGGGGTGCACAGATTACACAGACAAATACACGGGGTGCACAGATTACAGACAAATACACGGGGTGCACAGATTACAGACAAATACACGGGGTGCACAGATTACAGACAAATACACGGGGTGCACAGATTACACAGACAAATACACGGGGTGCACAGATTACAGACAAATACACGGGGTGCACAGATTACAGACAAATACACGGGGTGCACAGATTACACAGACAAATACACGGGGTGCACAGATTACACAGACAAATACACGGGGTGCACAGATTACACAGACAAATACACGGGGTGCACAGATTACAGACAAATACACGGGGTGCACAGATTACAGACAAATACACGGGGCCCACAGATTACACAGACAAATACACGGGGTGCACAGATTACACAGACAAATACACGGGGTGCACAGATTACAGACAAATACACGGGGTGCACAGATTACAGACAAATACACGGGGTGCACAGATTACAGACAAATACACGGGGTGCACAGATTACACAGACAAATACACGGGGTGCACAGATTACAGACAAATACACGGGGTACACAGATTACAGACAAATACACGGGGTGCACAGATTACAGACAAATACACGGGGTGCACAGATTACAGACAAATACACGGGGTGCACAGATTACAGACAAATACACGGGGTGCAAGATTACAGACAAATACACGGGGTGCACAGATTACAGACAAATACACGGGGTGCAAGATTACAGAGAAATACACGGGGTGCACAGATTACAGACAAATACACGGGGTGCAAGATTACAGACAAATACATTAAACAGGTCTCTGAAGTGTATCATATACTAATTTGTATAAATGCTGCACGTTAATTTCACCAAAGTTGCTTCCCTTCCATTTTTCTACATACCTCATTCTGCCCTTGGTCTATGAGAGATGGTGGCAGAACTATTGGAAATGCCTTCCAGTGGTACAGCATCTTCTCTGCAAGCTGCAATATAAGAGCACATTGACGTAATGCCTTTTTTTTTATTTGTGGGGTCCTAGAATATCACTCCCAAACCCCACCGTCACAACTTACTTTTTAAAATTGTTAATGCCCTGTGGTCAAGGGGTTAACAGCGTTGCGTTGTAAACCGTCTCGCTTCTCACTGCTGTGGGCTCTAATACCACAGCTCAACTTGTATGTGAGAAAGTGTCAATTCTTAAGGATGGCGGGAGGTATACAGTACTGGTTCTACTGGTCTGCCTCCACCACACACAAAATATGGCTGTCATACATAGCCTAAAATGTGCTAAATGACTTTAAACATCAAACAAAAATGTTAACACAGGATCTAGCATTTCAGAGTAATTTTGAAAGAGATTATAAAAACATAATTTACACCATCTACAATGAATATTATTCAATTGTAATGGGAATGTAATGAGCCAAACTTATACCACTCAATTTGCATTTCTTCATAAAATATGTATGCAAAGAACTGCATGTAGTTAGGGAATGTATCTGAAGAAATAACAAATAAAGAAACAGTAAACCCTGCAATATGATGCAAATTCCAATAAATTGTAATAAATCTAAGATTAACCATTAACCCTCTAAATAAGCACGACTATAATAGCCTTTGTGTCCATTGTAAACCCAGATCAGCCTGCGAGTAATCCGGGTTTACAATGTCCAGCTGCAGATTAGTCACTTTCTCCAAAACACCCCTTTGTCACATAAATGGAATGGTCTTAATTCAAAGAAAGAACAGTCCATTATATATATGTAGCAGGTTAAGCATTAAGAAAGAATTAGTTCCTACACACAAACACACTCCCACACACAATTTTTACAGTATCAGTGAAATTTCAGTGAAATGTTTAAATGTTTGTAAATATTTTACAGTAAAAGTGAAATTTCAGTGAAATTTTTACAGCAAAAGGGAAATTTCAGTGAAATTTTTACAGTATAAGGGAAATTTCAGTGAAATTTTTACAATTTTTACAGCATAAGGGAAATTTCAGAAGTTTTTACAGTATAAGTGAAATGTTAGTCAAATGTTGGCACTGTCACCTCCCTTCTCATTCCTTAGTGGTGGAGGTGGGTTTAACAGGAAACACTTGTCACAGGGGATAAGCATATTGTTTACAATTGATGACAAACCGTGATATATTACAATATAATTCACCGTAAACGATGTTCTAATTCTATTTTAATACCCCTAAAATGTGAAAATAACACACACATCTGAAATCTTTCGCATTGCTTTGCTTACTCTCCTAACATTGCAAACGTTGATATCTTTCGCATTGCCTTGCTTATTCTCCTAACATTGCAAACGTTACAGTGATATATCGTTGAATATAACGAGATATTTTAAACTAGGCTATATAGTGCAGGTGTATTAGAATAGACAATAACTTTACAAAAGATCGAAAATATATTGCTCCTAACATTGCCTAACATTGCAAACGTTTCAGTGATATATCGTTGAATATAACGAGATATTTTAAACTAGGCTATATAGTGCAGGTGTATTAGAATAGACAATAACTTTACAAAAGATCGAAAATATATTGATTTTTATTTTTTTAAAAAGGGGATGGGACGCTCTTGTTAGGGGAATATGGTAGTTGTTCTTGCAGTTTTCAAAGTAACGATTATTGGTGCTGACATTGTTGGTACAGGGCATTTAATAATTATATATACCAGTTAAAAACATTCAACAAGAACAATATAACTTAATGTCTGCTCTTATTGCTTCATGACAATGTGTCACATCTGTTAGGAAGTGACTGTTTCTTTTTTCCTAACCGAGTGTGTACACCATCAGTCAGGAAATATATTGACTCACTGTACTAATGGTTTTTGAGGAAGCTTCAACCTCAAATTACTGGATAATGACAGTCTACCGGAATATTGACAGCCAGTAAGTGATTACCCAGTAACAATGAGAGAATGACATCATGCAACTTTGTCCCCATTTATTTCACAATATAAATATGTCTTATGTCACCTTTCTTCAGTATCTGATGTCAAGTGCATATAAATGACTTTCATGTCTGATGTGTTCCGATATCAGGGGCGTAGCTGGTCGATTTTAAGTTGTAGGCCCAAGCAATTAACATGACGCCAGTACTTAGATATCTCCGCCCTATTGTTGATGTCGGAGTATATTGACAATAGGTTATATTATAATACAGTTGCACCTGCTTTATTATACTGCTGCACGTGCTATTGTTTGTTCGAGGTATAGTATTGGTTTGATTGGTTAAAATGTATAAATGATTGACAACTGGCGACATGTTATTTGAGCACCGCATGCCCAATGTTGCTATGAGGGTCTGGCAAGTTTGGGGAGACATTTTTGGGAATAAACAGAACATATCTAGGGAAAAGTTGTAGGCCGGTGCCTGCAGTGCCTTAAAGGAGCTACGCCACTGGATATGTACGTGCTTTAGACAAAATTTCTTGATACATACATCTAAATGAAAAATAACCAGTGTGTAGTAATATGGTGTTACTGGTTACCAAACTTGGCTGAGATATTATGCCCATAAACATTGTATCCAAGTGTCATCAAGATTGGATTATAAATGTTGAAATCGTCAACTTTTTAACAATTAAAAATTTATTACACTTGGCCAAGATACTGTGGCCATAAACATTAAGTTTGGGTTAAAATTACTCGAGTGATTGAGTGGACAATACATTGGCCGGTAAATGTCCTAACTTGGTTGAGATAATAACCATAAACATTTCCCCAAAGTTTCATCAAGATCAGATAATAATTGTTAAAGTTAATGAGCGGACACCGCAAAATTCGTAAATTTTCAACAATCATAGAGCCATACAAGAAAAAGAACCATAATTCTACATTCATTCAAATTAAGAGTTATTGCCCTTTTTAATTTTATACTTATAATTCTTGTCTATGGAATAATACTAAAAAAACATTAATGGGATTATGGTGAAACTTCACACATTTAAAGAGGACAATGACAGGAAATGCATAGCGCAAACGACATAATTCTTCCATCCTTCAAATTAAAGTAATTTCTCATTGTATTTTATACTTATAATTTTGTCCAATGCAGTTTACCTCATGTCTACGCCGTCCCCAGAATTTTCATTGTAGTATGACAAACAAGAGGTCAATGACCTTGAAGCTCTACCGATAGATTTTTGATAGCTAGGTCAACATTCCTGTGAAGTTTCATGAAAATCCATCAAGCAGTTTCATAGGGGTAGTCGCAACAAGTTTTCATTATATAACTATGTAAACAAAGATGGCCGCTGGGGGCCATGTTTAATGTCAAATCAAAATAATTTTTGACAAGGATCAACATCATGTCATACTGATCATTTTAGAAAAAGTCCCATATCAATATCACTTATAGTTTTCAAGAAGTAGTCGCTACAAACTTGTATTTTGAAAGTTTATTTTTAGCCGTGGCAGCCATCTTGAATTTCCAGCCGATCTGAAATTTTGCTAGGATCGATTAGACATCAAGAGCAACATTCCTATGAAGTTTCATGAAAATCCGTCAAGTAGTTTCAGAGGAGTAGTCGCTACAAGTTTTCACTATATAACTCTATGTAAACAAAGATGGCGGCTGGCAGCCATGTTTAACGTTGAATCAAAACGATTTTCGACAAGGACCAACATCATGTCATGCTGATCATTTTAGAAAAAGTCCCATATCAATATCACTTAGAGTTTTCAAGAAGTAGTCGCTACAAACTTGTATTTTAAAATCTATTTTTAGCTTTTGCGGCCATCTTGGATTTTACATCAACATGAATTTTTGCTAAGAGATCAACTAGACTTTATCGGCAACCTTTCTGTAAAGTTTCATGAATATCCATCTAGTAGTTTCAGAGGAGTTGTCGCTACAAATAAAAGTTTACGTACGGACGGAATCTTCGGATTAAATATTTAATACTGCAACCATCAGAAAATTATAATTTTAACAGGTTTTTGCAACATTAGGCCACTCCTTTTATATTTTTAATTTACCAAACTGTGAGACAATATTCCAGCAAAGTGGAAAAAAATAAATTATTTTGCCCTTTTTTTTGTTTTAAATCTCACCGACCGGACCCAAATTAGTGAGCGGAAGGAAAAAGAAAATCCAATCAAGGACGAATCGTGTGTGGTGACACCATTTTATACTCGCCCCAGTCTTCCACGATTATGACATCACTCTGAAATCTGTAAGAAAGTAAACACAGTTTCCCACATGTAGATTTGCGTTTGTTACTGTCCTAGCATATAATATTATAAAATATAATAGGCTAGGGGATTGTAAACGCGAATCTATAGGACGTGTGTTTACAATGTCAGATTACTGTGCTTTCTTCGAAGTTAAAATAAAATGGAAATTTGAACCTTGCTCGGTTTGTCACAACAAGAGGCAAATGACCTTGAAGCTCTACTGACTGATTTTGATTTCAGGAAGTAGTCGCTACAGACTTGTTTTTTGAAAATCTATTTTTAACCGTAGCGGCCATCTTGAATTTCCAGCCAACCTGAAATTTTGCTAGGATCAATTAGACATTAAGAGCAACATTCCTGTGAAGTTTCATGAAAATCCGTCTAGTAGTTTCAGAGGAGTAGTCGCTACAAGTTTTCATTATATAACTCTATGTAAACAAAGAAGGCCGCTGGCAGCCATGTTTAACGTCAAATCAAAACGATTTTCGACAAGGACCAACTTCATGTCATACTGATCATTTCAGAAAAAGTCCCATATCAATATCTCTTATAGTTTTGAAGAAGTAGTCGCTACAAACTTATTTATTTTAAATCTATTTTTAGCTGTGGTGGCCATCTTGAATTTCCGGCCGACCTGAAATTTTTCTCGGATCAACTAGACATTAAGAGCAACATTCCTGTGAAGTTTCATGAACATCCGTCAAGTAGTTTCAGAGAAGTAGTCACTACAAGTTTTTACGATATAACTCTATGTAACTAAAGATGGCCACTGCCAGCCATATTTAACGTCAAATCAAAATAATTTTCGACAAGGATCAACATCATGTCATGCTGATCATTTTAGAAAAAGTCTCATATCAATATCACTTATAGTTTTCAAGAAGTAGCCGCTACAAACTTATTTTTTAAAAATCTATTTTTAGCTGTGATGGCCATCTTGAATTTCTGGCAGATCTGATTTTGCTAGGATCAATTAGACATCAAGAGCAACATTCCTGTAAAGTTTCATGACAATCCGCCAAGTAGTTTCAGAGCAGTAGTCGCTACAAGTTTTTACTATATAACTCTATGTAAACAAAGATGGCCGCTGGCAGCCATGTTTAACGTTGAATCAAAACGATTTTTGACAAGGATCAACATCATGTCAAGCTGATCATTTTAGAAAAAGTCCCATATCAATATCACTTAGAGTTTTCAAGAAGTAGTCGCTACAAACTTGTATTTTAAAAATCTATTTTTAGCTTTTGCGGTCATCTTGGATTTCACATCAACATGAATTTTTGCTAGGATCAACTAGACTTTATCGGCAACCTTTCTGTAAAGTTTCATGAATATCCATCCAGTAGTTTCAGAGGAGTTGTAGCTACAAATAAAAGTTTACGGACGGACGGACGACGGACGCCGCACCACGGCATAAGCTCTGCTGATCTCTGATCAGTCGAGCTAAAAACAAGAGGTCAATGACCTAAAAGCTCTACTGATAGATTTTGATAGCTAGATCAGCATTCCTGTGAAGTTTCATGAAAACTAGTTATGTAGTTTTAGAGGAGTAGTCGCTACAAGATTTTAGTATATAACTCTATGTAAACAAAGATGGCCACTGGCAGCCACGTTTAATGTTGAATCAAAATAATTTTTGACAAGGACCAACATCATGTCATGCTGATCATTTTAGAAAAAGTCCAATATCAATATCACTTATAGTTTTCAAGAAGTAGTTGCTACAAATTTATTTTTTAAAAATCTATTTTTAGCAATGGCGGCCATCTTGAATTTCTGTCCGACCTGAAATTTTGCTAGGATCAACTATGGCCATGTTTCGACATCCAAATCAAAATGATACTTTGGTTAGGACCAACTACATGTCGTGGCAATCATTTTGTTAAAGGTGCCAAATCAATATCACTTTCGGGTTTTGAGAAATAGGGCCAGAGTTTTTTTATTATTAGTTTGAAGGGAGATTTTGAAGAAAAATGCAGTAGGAGGAGGAAATAAAAAAAAATATTAAGAGGTCAATGACCTTGAAGCTCTACTGATTGATTTTGATTTCAGGAAGTAGTCGCTACAAACTTGTTTTTTGAAAAAATATTTTTAGCCGTGGTGGCCATCTTGAATTTCCGGCCGACCTCAAATTTTGCTAGGATCAATTAGACATCAAGAGCAACATTCCTGTGAAGTTTCATGAAAATCCGTCACGTAGTTTCAGAGTAGTAGTCGCTAAAAGTTTTCGATTATATAACTCTTATGTAAACAAAGATGGCCGCTGACAGCCATGTATAACATCGAATCAAAACGATTTTTGACAAGGACCAATATCATGTCATGCTGATCATTTTAGAAAAAGTCCCATATCAATATCACTTATAGTTTTCAAGAAGTAGTCGCTACAAACTTGTATTTTGAAAATCTATTTTTAGCCATGGCGGCCATCTTGAATTTCTGGCTGACCTGAAATTTTGCTAGGATCAATAAGACATCAAGAGCAACATTCGTGTGAAGTTTCATAAAAATCCGTCAAGTAGTTTCAGAGGAATAATCGCTACAAGTTTTCATTATATAACTCTATGTAAACAAAGATAGCCACTGGCAGCCATGTTTACCGTCGAATCAAAATAAAGTTTGACTCGGATAACCACAGTGTAATAGCCAGCCAACCGTGCAGCCGTCTTTTGCACGGCTGTTTTTGAAAAATCGCGGCCAATATTTAGGGGAGTGGGTGAGTTAAAAAAAAAAAATTTTTTTTTGCTCAACAACACTTCCAAACTCTTACTTTCTCAATATTGTTATGTTTTGTATACATTTATAGAAGAAATATGATCTAAAATGTATTTTTTTCACCTTTATCTGTAAAAATATATTACCACAGAGACACCCACTTGTCGCGAATTGGCACGTAGCGCGTGTTAGCAACTTATTTTGCACACCCTGTTTGCATATTTGCACACCCAGTTCTTGAATTTCTGCCTAATACACTGGATAACCATCATGTCATGCTGATCATTTTAGAAAAAGTCCCATATCAATATCACTTAGAGTTTTCAAGAAGTAGTCGCTACAAACTTGTTTTTTAAAAACCTATTTTTAGATTTGGCGGCCATCTTGGATTTCACATCAACATGAACATTTGCTAGGATCAACTAGACTGCATGGGCAACATTTCTGTAAAATTTCATGAAAATCCATCGAGTAGTTTCAGAGGAGGATTTGCTACAAAAAAAAGTTTACGGACAGACGGAGACACGGACGGACGGACGCCGCACCACGGCATAAGCTCTGCTGATCTCTGATCAGTCGAGCTAAAAATGGGAAAAACGAGGAGACGATAAAAAAAAAAAAATAGAAAATTTCAGATTTTTTTTATTTTCATAAAACAAGTTTTTCGCGTAAAATTGATATCAGAAGTATTGCTTCATTTTTTATGTTGATTTTTTTTCAAATTGTTTTGCATATAAATGTAACCAACATCCACTTTATGTTAAAAGTGCCTACATCTCAAATTCATCTGAGATGGCTAGCCCACTCACAGGGGCGTAGCCAGAGCCTTTTGATGAATACGGGAAAATTTTGAAATTCAAGTGTAATTTCGGAGGTATGTGGCTTCATTTGAGCGAGATTTTGGAGGCTCTCGCCTCTATTCATTAAGTGTGTTTTTAATAAATAGAAAAAAAATCAAACCAACAAAATTATAACAGAAGTTTATTAAAACTTGATACCCACCTGTTTTTAAAAAATAATCACTTTTATTTTTTCACATTCGACTTTCTAGAGTACGCCCAAGCGTACAGGAGTATGTCTGGCTACGCCCCTGATCTCATCTTGATTTACATCATTTTCAAAGGTCAATCATATGCGCGTTATGGCTACTGGAGTTGATAAATGTGCAGACACGTGCCTACAATTCCCAATGACAGCTAAGCTACAGACTGCCATGACAAATTCTGACATTTCAATTTAGTTTTAGAACTATCAATTTTCTATATAGCTATATCTGGATATCTATGTGCTATTTCATATTTCATTTTAATATAACATAAGAACTATTTTGGACAATAGTCATACAAAGTGGAAATTTTAAATATAATATAAAAGAACAAGAGGTCAATGACCTTGAAGCTCTACCGATTGATTTTGATTTCAGGAAGTAGTCGCTACAGACTTGTTTTTTGAAAATCTATTTTTAACCGTGGCGGCCATCTTGAATTTCCGGCCGACCAGAAATTTTGCTAGGATCAATTAGACATTAAGGGCAACATTCCTGTGAAGTTTCATGAAAATCCGTCAAGCAGTTTCAGAGGAGTAGTCGCTACAATTTTTTATTATATAACTCTTTGTAAACAAAGATGGCCGCTGGCAGCCATGTTTAACGTCAAATCAAAACGATTTTCGACAAGGACCAACATCATGTCATACTGATCATTTTAGAAAAAGTCCAATATCAATATCTCTTATAGTTTTGAAGAAGTAGTCGCTACAAACTTATTTATTTTAAATCTATTTTTAGCTGTGGCGGCCATCTTGAATTTCCGGCCGACCTGAAATTTTTCTCGGATCAACTAGACATTAAGAGCAACATTCCTGTGAAGTTTCATGAACATCCGTCAAGTAGTTTCAGAGGAGTAGTCGCTACAAGTTTTTACTATATAACTCTATGTAACCAAAGATGGCCACTGGCAGCCGTATTTAACGTCGAATCAAAATAATTTTCAACAAGGATCAACATCATGTCATACTGATCATTTTAGAAAAAGTCCCATATCAATATCACTTATAGTTTTCAAGAAGTAGTCGCTACAAACTTGTATTTTAAAACTCTATTTTTAGCTTTTGCGGCCATCTTGGATTTCACATCAACATGAATTTTTGCTAGGATCAACTAGACTTTATGGGCAACATTTCTGTAAAGTTTCATGAATATCCATCCAGTAGTTTCAGAGGAGTTGTCACTACAAATAAAAGTTTACGGACAGACGGACGGACTGACGGACGTCGCACCACGACATAAGCTCTGCTGATCTCTGATCAGTCGAGCTAAAAACATAAACCCGAGTTTGATCAGCACCGACAGTGCTACATCATAGTACATGGCTACATCATAGTTCATGTACATGTATAAGTAACTAACCCCAAAGCACCGACATGCTCGATCAATTCATCGTCGATTCCGACTACGACATCTGCCACCGCTTGTCCTACTGTGTCGGTGGTATTCATGCATTTTTTAATTTCAAATCTTTTGTTTCGTTTATGTAAGCTGCGAACAGCGATTTTTGGTAAACACTACCATCTGTGGCGGCCATAACAATGACACAGGAACCATGCTGTTTCTGATTCTCTGTTTCTATATATAGACCTGCGTGCGGTGATTTGGTGTCGAATACCAGAATGTGCTCTCCTTTATGGAGGCTAGGCTAGCGCTAGGATTTTAAACCCTTTAGCCAAATCAGGCTAAAGCTAAAAATTTCTTTAGCCAGATTAAAATGTCTTTAGCCAGACTTTTGCCGAGAGATTTTGGAATTTTAATTGAAGGCGCTAAAACCTCGCGTTTGCGTACACATCAAAAGTAAGTTAAGAGAGTATGCTTTAATATTAACCTATAGGTATTAATATTTCCATATCATATGCATGTTTCATTCTGCTTATTTAGTGC
Organism: Cyrtodaria siliqua; assembly: GCA_037043455.1. Classification (NCBI taxonomy): domain Eukaryota; kingdom Metazoa; phylum Mollusca; class Bivalvia; order Adapedonta; family Hiatellidae; genus Cyrtodaria; species Cyrtodaria siliqua. The sequence goes on from JAWPHD010013230.1 coordinate 49,684, forward strand.
TTATAATTAAAAGGCGAGGTGCACAATATTCAAAACTTTTTAAAAATTGTATTTATTTAATTTAAGTTAATGCATATTGGAGTATGAGACTCGTTCTCTGGCTGTTTCCTGTTAACAGGGGTTCCAAAGAAGCTAGAAAGATCGTGTTGCATTGTGAGACAAAATTTGGAAATGCTACATACACCATGACTATCATGCATAGAATAAGTAATAAAAGCCACTTCATTCTAAAATTGTACAAATATTTTGAGTAATCGCATCTTTTGTATCGATTATTGTTTCATGTTGATCAAACAATCAAACGTAAAATTGTCACAATTTACAGACAGCCGATCAAACAAGTTCACACTTGCAATTGTTCTAGTTTACTTTACGCTACTGCGTGTACAACTAATTAATGGGCACTCCACTCTTACCAGCTATCGTAAAGTTCAAAAAGATCGTCGGCCTTTAAACAGAGCATCTCTGGCTGATTAGTTCTTAAACAAACAGTGTCACACTTCATGTACTTTTTGTTTTGATCGGCCATTTTGGCCGTAAGAGGGCGCCACGTTATTTGACGTTTTACCCGGCTCGATAACGCAGTTAAATATATGGATAATATTGAGCGCGGGGACACAAACTTGTTGATTGACAGTGAGAGGCGGAACAGTGGCGGCGTCTATCGCACAGGAAACAATTTTTCAATAAAAACTGCGATAATTAGTTGTCGGTCCAAATCTGATTGCCGCTAATTAGCTAACAACACACAGCAGGATATTGGCTTATAAACAATCAAAGACGTCGTTTATTAGAATTTGGGATTTTCCGAGATATTTTACGACAAAACCGGTCGTAAATTTGGATTCGCCAGATCACCAATGTCTGGCAAATTTGCTATGTATTTCTTACGATTTTCATTCGCCAGTTCGGCTTTCTTATGTAATGTGCAGCGCGGAGAAGTATTTAAATATTACAATTTTATTTTTTAGAATCGTTTTCAGTGGAAGCGGGGGAAAAAATAAAATAAAATATATGTTTTTCCATTTTATTTTTATTTGGGTTTTCAAAAAAATAGGACCGGCGGGTTTGTAAAACGAAAAAAACAAACAACTCTGGCCTAGTCGCCACAAAATCGCATTTTTAATAGCTATTTTTACTCGTGGCAGCCATCTTGAATTTCTGGCCGATCTAAATATTTGCTAGGATCAACTAGACATCAAGAGTAACATTCCTGTGAAAATATGAACAGTAGTTTCAGAGAGAGACACCAAAAAAGTTTACAGACGGAAGACGGACGCAGCACCACGGCATAAGCTCTGCTACAAGTACATGTAGCAAAGAACAAACTTTTACGCGAAACTGTATATTGCAACTGTTTTTTTACTGACCACTGGGTATATTTCCAAAAAAGTTTTGTAAACCAAAAAATAAAAAATAAATGGCCTTATGGTTGCCCCTGTTATCAGTATCACATTACACACTTCTGTTCTCCTTATCGGCAGCAGTATTGGAGAGATTTGTTGCATAACTAACAAATATTGGAAAAGGAAGTCACGAATGTCTAATAATTTCAATTGTTATGCATTTTAAAATCAATACCATGCAACATATTGCAATCCCTGAATGCTGTAGCACTGAAATGAGAGATATCTGAATTGATATTCCACAGTGACGGTATTAGTTTAAAACTTATTTATTTTATAACGATTGTAACAAAAGCTCTCTGCACTTATTTTAATCACTCCCGATGTCTTTCTGGGTAGGATCATTACTAAGCAAATGCCGATTAAGTGTCTTGCAGATGGACACAACACATATGGGCATGGCAAGGATCGAACCCGCAACTTTTCGATCATGGGTCCAATGCTCTACCACTAAAGACCACAGCGCTCCACAAGGTATTAAATTGGGGGACATAGTAGTGCTCACAGTTTTAACCAATGCAATTAGTATTATTACTTCTAGTGTTGGGAATCGGTTGAAATTTCATGATCGATCATTGGTTACACTCATTAAAAAAAATAATTGATTATTAATTGATCAAATATGACAGCGTCCTCACAGAAATGACAAAATCAATACTTCAATTTCAGGGTCTAGCTGTTACATAATCAAAGTTTTTGTTGTAAGAATTAATGATTTAGAATGGTTGTTCGTTATTATTCTTTAAATCAAAAACAAATTATAACAAGAGGTTGTTTTAAGTCAAAACAGACGTTTTCCCAACTGGGTAAAGGGCCATAACTCTGCCAAAAAACATTCAACTGGAACTTGAAGGATGAAAATTATGCACAACTAGTTTTGGCAATGATCATCTCTGCTAAGTTTCACTGAAATCCGGCCAAGGGATCAGGAACAAGTACGGACAGTGTGTGTGTATTAAAACCTTTAAAGGGCCACAACTCTGCCAAAAATCATTCAGCCAGAACATGGAGATGATATGTGTAACTAGGCTTGATACTGATCATCAGTTTCGTCGAAATCTGGCCAAAGTTTGTGTAATAAAACCTTTAAAGGGCCATAACTCCACCAAAAATCATTCAACCGGAACACGGCTATATTCACAACTAGGCTTGGTACCGATCATCCCTGCAAAAGTTTTGTTGAAATCCGGCAAGATGTTCAGGAGAACTAGTCTGGACAAAGTTTGAGACATACAGACAGACAGATAGACAGACAGACAGACAATATGTCTCCCCTGCACAAAGTGGGGGCGACATAATAGTGTTAATCTGTTTATTACAATAAAAGGTGAAAACACTTGTCATGTAATGACTAACCTTGGCCTACTTACTTCCCATCAATAAAGCCAGCCCACTCATTTCTCACCAATGGAAGCATCACACTCACTTCTCACCAAAGAAAGCAGCACACTCCTCACCAATACTAGAAGCCCACTGGCAACATGTCGAGCCCGTCAGGTTACAGATATACATTGCGAGGAGACTAGGGTTAAAGGTTAGACATTGCTGAAAGCAGCAGTGGAAGCTTAGAACATGGAAACGTAAAATAAAATGTGTGCAGTGGTTAAGTTAGAGTTCTTTTATTTGAAAATTACTAAGTACAAAATATTGTATTAATATCTGAAATCACTCATTTGTACCAAGTAATTTCAAAATTCCTCTATGCATGATAAAGCTCGGACAAGATCAGACTGCATGACCTCTAAGTGTGACCTTGACCTTTGAGCTGGAGGCCCGGGTTTGCACGCGATAGATCGTCCTGTTGTGGCTATCATTTGTGCCATGTTATTTCAAAATCCCTCTTAGCATGACAAAGTTACAGCCTGGACAAGATCGGACTGCATGAACTGCATGACCTCTAATCTTTATCTTTGAGCTGGAGGCTTGGGTGTTGCGCAGGACACATCCTCCTATTATGATCATTGCATGAAGTGCATGACCTCCATGTCTGACCTTGACCTTTAACATGGAGGCTTGGGTTTTGTGCGCGACACATCGTCCTCTTATGGTGATCATTTGTGCCAAGTAATTTCAAAATCCCTTATGCATGACAAAGTTACAGCCCGGACAAGATCGGACTACATGAACTGCATGAACTATAAGTGTGACCTTGACCTTTGAGCTGAAGGTCTGGGTGCTGAGGCGACACATCATCCTCTTGTGATGATCATTTCTGCCAAGTAACTTCAAAATCCCTCTATGCATGACAAAGTTACAGCCTGGACAAGATCTGACTGCGTGAACTGCATGATCTCTATGTGTGACCTTGACCTTTGACCTTTGAGCTGGAGGCCTGGGTGTTGTGCGCGACACATCGTCCTCTTATGGTGATCATTTCTGCCAAGTTATTCAAAATCCCTTATGCATGACAAAGTTACAGCCCGGACAAGATCGGACCTCCAAATGTGACCTTGACCTTTGAGCTGGAGGCCTGGGTGTTGCCAGCGTCCTCATCGTCCTCTTATGGTGATCATTTGTGCCAAGTAATTTCCAAATCTCTCTATGTATGACAAAGTTAAAGCCCTGACAAGATCGGACAGATGGTCGCACGCACATACACAGAACCGCCATTGTGACAACTATGTCGAGTTGTCCGCAAGCAGCTTGACAATAAGAAGTGTACTCACCTTTGCCAAATAAAAAGAGCACACCCATTTCTCACCCTTGAAACCAGAACACAAATTATTCACTAATGAAACAAGCATACTCATTTCTCACCAATGAAATCGGCATACTAATTTCTCACCAGTGAAACAAGCACACACATATTTCACCATTGAAACCAGCACATTCACTTCTTATCAATGAAACCAGCACACACAGTACCCTGGAGGGTTACCTGGGGTTTTCTTCCCCCACCATCTTAAAGAAGTTTCATCAATGAAATACAGCTTTAATAAGCTATAAGTTGGTAAAAGCATTGAAATTCAGACAGGCTTGTGTCTCTTCTTTTAGTACCAGATCATTTGTCTGAGAAAATAAGAGCTTTTGTATTTCCACAGGTATGGTGTACTGTGCGATAAAATTGTTGAGACTCGATGAAGATTGATTATAATTTTATGAAACTGGTGATTACTTAGGGTTTACACGAGAGAACGATGCGTGAAGGTCAAGGTCATTCTTTAGGGAATTAATAATGAGAATTAATAATGACTGAGTTGAATAAGGGTAACCATTGGTGTGTTCAGTGCTTTTTAAACCTTTTTTCTAAAAGGACAGGCCTAATGTCGCCCTGTACCATTCAATTAGCAGTAGCATATTAAACATACAATATATAGCGGAAATACGCACCCTGCGTTTCTTTTTCCTTTCAGTATATTTTTGATTTGGCTTATTTACCTTTGACGCAAACATGTTAATATCAAATTGTCCCACAGTTTGTTCCAGATTTTGGAAAATATTTGGATTTAACATCAATTCCATGTTATCATTAATATCTAGACAATTTGTCCGCTTCAAAATTATCGACCCCAGAAGCTCTTTGTTCACCCGTGGCACCTGCAGTCTTTTAGTGTTTTTAGGGCACAAATGTTCACTGTCAAATTTAGGCGTTTCTGATCGCGTTTCTCTTTCTTCTGCTAACACATCTTCATTTTCTTGTGGGGCATCTATAGCGGACGCCATTCCCTGTTTATTTTTTAATACATCTTGAAGTTGTTATTGCATGATCATTTTAGTCAGATTGGCCATTAATTCAGCCTGTTCACCAGAATGTTTACCTGCTGTGGCCTAAATTTTGGAGACTTTTACTCAACAGTACAACTTGTTAGCGAGCGCTCCTTGACATTGGACAAGTAGCTTTTTTCTCTTACACTCATCCTCAGGAATGAGTGTATTTCATAGAAAAATAAACTCAGCTGTTTTTTTTAATTGTTTAGCCTATTACCTTTATTAAAAACAACTTTCAAATATCTGAATTTTATAGAAAAACTAACAGTTTTTTTTTATTAACTGTTTAGCCTATTAAATTACCTTTGTAAAAAACACTTTCTAGTATACCGATTGTAGAGAAAAACAAACACAGTTGTTTTTTTATATTGTTTTAGCATATTACCTTTGTGACTTTCCAAGTTTTGTTATAGAAAAACAAACACATTTGGGGTTTTAAATTGTTAAGCCTTTTACCTTTGGGGAAAACAACTTCCCAATTTATAACTGGAAACCTGAGATATTACAAATTTGATACTTGTGTTATTTGTTAGCTGGTACCCCAACTGTATGAGTGCGTACTTCTGCACTCCAGGTTAAACAAAGCGCAGTATTTCAGGGAACCAGTGCTACTTTTTTTCTGTTTCTAATGAAACTCTATACATAATTTATGATGGAAATCAATAACTGACAATAGCACTGATGTTTTTATGCCCCCGAAGAGTGGCCTATAGTAGTCGCACTGTCTGTCCGTTCGCGTGTACAATCGTGTCTGCTTCATAACTTTGACAATAATGGACGGATTTTAAAATAACTTTGCACAATTGCTCAACACAACAAGACGACGTGTCGCGCACAAAAACCAGGTCCGTGGCTCCAAGGTCAAGGTCACACTTAGAGATCAAAGTTCAAAATCGGTTCGTCTACACAATCGTCTCCGCTTCATAACTCGGACAATAATCAACGGATTTTCAAATAACTTTGCACAATTGCTCACCACAACAAGACGTCATGTCGTGAAAAAAAATAAAAAATAAATAATTTAAACTCTTTTAAAAAAAAAAATTTAAATCTTTTTTTTTTTTTTATTTTTTTTTTTTATTTAATTTTTTTTTACATTTTATTTTATTTGCTTTTTATTGTTTGTTTGATTTTTTTTTTTTTAATTATCTTTAAATATATCTGTTGGTTTCATATTGCTCCAAGGTCAAGGTCACACTTACAGGTCACTTCAGGGGCATTTGTCACTTACTGTGACATTTCTTGTTTTCCATATTTTGGGAACATAACCCAAACCGTAGCAACTGGGACTTTTAGCACGATTTTTCATAAAGCTGAGAAAAAATACTGTAAAACATTCATTTCATAATTGTATCTTTAACACCAAGGTTAACATGCAGAGTCATTTAAAAGAGTTTCGTACTCAATTCTTGTCACTCTTTTTCTGCTTTTTTCCTCGCTTTTTTTCTCTTTCATTTGGGAATTTGTTTCTCAAAATTGGGAAAAAAGGATATGGGTTGGCATTGGGAATATGACCGAATAACGGTTAGGAAAACAGCCTAAAAAACACCATTGTACAGACAATTATTAGTTTTCCTATTTTTTAAACATTTTCAGACAGTGCTCACTTCTGGGATTATTAAACCAAACTCATAGAGCCTCATTCTGTCCAGCGGTGATAGCACATTTAAAAATCAATCAAGACATTCCAGAAACTACCTGCACTGGGTGATTTATGTAACATTTCTAGACTGCTACAGATGTAGATCCAGAATAAGCTGTATTAGGAAATGTACATTATTAGTATGTGGCACTTCTGGAGTAATGTGATAAATAGAATCTCACATTGGTGGCTTGAAAAATAAAATCACACATTCTTGCCCACTGTATTTTCTCTAATAAAGGCGCCCCTTTGATCTTGCCAATTTAGAAAGGCATGCTCAAGGAACTTGCCCATTTAGGAAGGTGTGCTCGAGGAACTTGCCCATTTAGGAAGGTGTGCCCATTTAGGAAGGTATGCTCGAGGAACTTGCCCATTTAGGAAGGTGTGCTCGAAGAATTTGCCCATTTAGGAAGGTGTGCTCAAGGATCTTGCCCATTTAGGAAGGTGCGCTCAAGGATCTTGCCCATTTAGGAAGGTGTGCTTGAAGAACTTGCCCATTTAGGAAGGTGTGCTTAAGGATCTTGCCCATTTAGGAAGGTGTGCTCGAGGAACTTGCCCATTTAGGAAGGTGTGCTCGAAGAACTTGCCCATTTGGGAAGGTGTGCTCAAGGATCTTGCCCATTTAGGAAGGTGTGCTCAAGGATCTTGCCCATTTAGGAAGGTGTGCTTGATGCCCATTTAGGAAGGTGTGCTCAAGGATCTTGCCGATTTAGGAAGGTGTGCTCAAGGATCTTGCCCATTCAGGAAGGTGTGCTCGAAGAACTTGCCCATTTTGGAAGGTGTGCTCGAGGAACTTGCCCATTTAGGAAGGTGTGCTCAAGGATATTGCCCATTTAGGAAGGCATGCTCGAGGAACTTGCCCATTTACGAAGGTGTGCTCAAGGAACTGGCCCATTTAGGAAGGTGTGCTCAAGGATCTTGCCCATTTAGGAAGGTGTGCTCAAGGATCTCGCCCATTTAGGAAGGTGTGCTCAAGGATCTTGCCCATTTAGGAGGGTGTGCTCAACGATCTTGCCCATTTAGGAAGGTGTGCTCGAGGAACTTGCCCATTTAGGAAGGTGTGTTCAAGGATCTTGCCAATTTAGGAAGGTGTGCTCAAGGATCTTGCCCATTTAGGAAATTGTGCTCGAGGAACTTGCCCATTTAGGAAGGTGTGCTCAAAGACCTTGCCCATTAAGGAAGGTGTGCTCAAGGATCTTGCCCATTTAGGAAGGTGTGCTCGAGGATCTTGCCCAATTAGGAAGGTGTGCTCAAGGATCTTGCCCATTCAGGAAGGTTTGATCAAGGATCTTGCCCATTTAGGAGGGTGTGCTCAAGGATCTTGCCCATTTAGGAAGATGTGCTCGAGGAACTTGCCCATTTAGGAAGGTGTGTTAAATGATCTTGCCCATTTAGGAAGGTGTGCTCAAGGATCTTGCCCATTTAGGAGGGTGTGCTCAAGAATCTTGCCCATTTAGGAAGGTGTGCTCGAGGAACTTGCCCATTTAGGAAGGTGTGTTCAAGGATATTGCCAATTTAAGAAGGTGTGCTTAAGGATCTTGCCCATTTAGGAAATTGTGCTTGAGGAACTTGCCCATTTAGGAAGGTGTGCTCGAAGAACTTGCCCATTTAGGAAGGTGTGCTCAAGGATCTTGCCGATTTAGGAAATTGTGCTCGAGGAACTTGCCCATTTAGGAAGATGTGCTCGAAGAACTTGCCCATTTAGGAAGGTGTGTTCAAGGATCTTGCCAATTTAGGAAGGTGTGCTCAAGGATCTTGCATTTAGGAAATTGTGCTCGAGGAACTTGCCCATTTAGGAAGGTGGGCTCGAAGAGTTTGCCCATTTAGGAAGGTGTGCTCAAGGAACTTGCCCATTTAGGAAGGTGTGCTCAAGGATCTTGCCCATTAAGGAAAGTGTGTTCAAGGATCTTGCCCATTTAGGAAAGTGTGCTCGAGGAACTTGCCCATTTAGGAAGGTGTGCTCAAGGATCTTGCCCATTTAGGAAGGTGCGTTCAAGGATCTTGCCCATTTAGGAACGTGTGCTCGAGGAACTTGCCCATTTAGGAAGGTGTGCTCGAGGAACATGCCCATTTAGGAAGGTGTGCTCAAGGATATTGCCTATTTAGGAAGGTGTGCTCAAGGAACTTGCCCATTTAGGAAGGTGTGCTCAAGGATCTTGTCAATTTAGGAAGGTGTGCGAGGACTTTTTTCATTCACGGGTTCTAAAAACACCCATGATCGAATATGCGTAAAATGAATTATGAGTTGGTAACATTTGGCCTGGCTGATTAAAACTGTTTATATTGTGTGTATATAGAGTTTGGATTTTCAAAAGACGTTAGTTATATAACTCATGGTCAGTAGGTTTAGAAACGGTTTACATATGATGTAACAATTGGCCATTGTTGGCGGGATAGCTACTTTAAATCTGCCACAGAAAATATCCATTTTAGACAAGATAATTCAAAGTGTGAACATGGAACTATTTTAACTAGTATCATAAAGAACAAAATAACAATAGTTTCTTGTGTGGCACTGGAATACAGTCTTCTTATTACAGGTACAAATAAGACCATAGTATGACCTTATCATTCATATAGACATAATCCATTCATACTCTGCCTCATTATTTACTTTGGGTTGCTGTGGAATGTTGCGTAAAAGGCCAAGCCAAATAAATATCAGGTTGGGGATTTACGCTTTTATGCCAGTTCAACTCATGTCGGTGGGCATCCGTGGCCGAGTGGTAGTGTCTCTGACTTGAAATCACTTGCCCCTCACCGCTGTAGGTTCGATCCCTTAGGGGCCTAGTACTCTTTATGTGAAGAAGCTATACAGCTGGCTTGCGGAATATTGTGGTTCTACCCAGGTGCCCGCCGTGCATGAAAATTGCCCAGAGGGGCACCTGGGGTCTTCCTCCCCTGGTGGAAGCTGGAAAGTCGCCATATGACCTTAGCGGTTGGTGCGACTATAAAATCCAATTCAATTCAACTCATGCAGGGCAGGCTTCAGACTGAACAGCTGATTTATTTAAAGCCATCATCCCAGAGCAAGGATATAGAGGAACCCATAATCTGATCTTGTCTCAAACCTGAAACCTTGCAAGACAAACACATTACAACCAGACCCCTTTCAATGAAATCAAGGGTAATATTACCAAACTATCCATATAAACATATCGTAAATCATCTTTTCCAACAGTTTTTATGGATCAGACAAGAATCATGTGAAAAAGCTTCTTTTTTTTTAGTTGTACTGTTGTTGTTTTTTTAAAAGCTGCTCCCTACCCGACCTACCCCACTAATCTCAAATCATATATCCTGTATTCGCCACTGACAAGCAGTATTTTAATCAAATCACATGTGTCTGTGTTGTCAGATTACAAGAAGTCAATACAAAAACCTGTTCCTGATGAGATTCCAGATAACTATACTTTAAATGCATTATTCGGAGTCCTGGAATGCAGGAGATTCTCTGGGAGAATCAGAAACATGGATATTAAAAATAATCTCACAACTATCTGCAGAGACACATCCCGGAAGAGAGGACCATTTACAAATTAAACACAAAGTGCCCGATGACTGCTTTACAAAATATTCAGCAGCTAATACACATTAGATATATCACTATATATTGCATACATCACTGATTTGAGACATCAAACAGGAAAAATAATCTAAAGATCAAGGACCAACCTCTCAGTGGTTTTATACCGTATTTCCCCTAATAATTGCGTATTTTTTTTATTTATTATTATTATTAAAGATATAAAATATTTCCAGCGGGTTTATATTGTCCCAGATCAATACCAGGTAGGCAGGACTTGAAGTTCATCAATACCAAGGGCTGCAGGGCCACGGTTTCGATGTGTTTCAAGTCCCAAACACCAGGATTTGATCTCTCACAATATAAACTCACAGGAAAGGTTTTGTTTTTCTTACCTGACATGGATTTTTATGTATGATACACAATTTGTTGATGGATTGCACAAAATACCAATTCTCACAACTTACATTTTATGCCTATCTCTCAATAACAAACAATAACGGAGAGTATCAAAGCGTAATTAGGATATGACTTTAATGAGATTATGAAAGCACAAGCATCATCCTCTCAGTTGAAACCAACGCTACTCAGACTGCAACCTACTCAGACTGCAAGCCAGGGTTCCAGGAGACGAATTTGGTTGCATCACAAAATTAATAGTAATTTACTTGGCAATATAGACTAGAAATTACTGAGTAATGCTCTACAGATGTATAATAGATGAAACACATCACTGCTTGTGTTTTTGTGATTCCTAGTCTTCTTGCACTTCAGTGGGAATTGTTATGGCACAGTCCATTATGTTGGTCAAGATCATTTATTTGGTACTAGTCCATTATATAGGTCAAGGTCATTTATTTGGTACTGATGTGGATTTCTGTGCTGAATTTCTCATTAAAGTGATTCTGTATAGAACATATAAAGACTATGTGACATAATGTTTGAGGAATGAATGTGTGAGGTGTCTTAGGAATTGAGACATACAGTTGACAGTTAAGTAGGTCAAAGTCAGGCATAGTGATCTATGTTTTTGACCAGAGCAAGTCCATTAAGTAGAAATGGGTACCGCGAAAAATAAAGTACCGCGGTATAACGCGTTTTTTAGCAAATTTATTTACTTATTTTTAATGAGATTGTCTATACGTATATGTTTGATTGTTTGATTAAATGTGTTATATTCACAATGAAGCAGCAAACAAACATGAATTAGATAAATAAAACTTTTTTCTTTCTTCGGTAATTATCGTATATTTCTCGGTCACAGAAAGAGACGAAGGAATGGTCCAGACTCAAACGTACCGCGGTGCGTACCGCCCAAGCTAAATACTGATGTTAACCATTAAGTAGGTCGAGATCAGGCATAGTGACCAATGTTTGCTGTTAACCAGAATAAGTCCATTAAGTAGGTCAAGGTCAGGCATAGTGACCAATGTTTGCTGTTAACCAGAATAAGTCCATTAAGTAGGTCGAGGTCAGGCATAGTGACCAATGTTTTCAATTAACCAGAATAAGTCTGTTAAGTAGGTCAAGGTCAGGCATTAATTGTGACCTATGTTTGCTGTTGACCAGAATAGGTCCATTAAGTGATCAAGGTAAGACATGGTGACCTATGTTTGTTGTTGACCAAAATAGGTCCATTAAGTGATCATGGTCAGGCATGGCGACCTTTGTTTGCTGCTGACCAGAATAGGTCCATTAAGTGACCAAGGGTAGGCATGGTTACATATGTTTGCTGTTGACCAGAATAAGTCTATTACATAGTCAAAGTCAGACACGGTGACCTATATTTGCTGTTGACCAGAATAAGTCCATTAAGTAGGTCGAGGTCAGACATGGTGACCTATGTTTGCTGGTGATCAGAATACTGTGAAATCGTTTTATTTCGTCGGGATTAAATTTCGCGATTCTTTCCAAAACGACAGTTTCGAGGCGACATAATTTCGCGCATTTCTGATTTTGGAAAAAAAAATCAGTAAAAAGAGCACTGTATGTCGAAACGCATTATCAATAAATCTGACCAAGATTTTAAGTGCAAACACGTCCCCAGGCTACATATTGGCAGAGCTGTCTGGCGATTACGTCAGAACTGTCTTGTCGCATGTCAAATAAATAATTAACCCAGGTCACCTAACACTAAACTGACTTACTTGGCGAGTGATATTGTGTGATCTCTTGTTTTTTTGTTTTTTTTAATTTGTACCCCGTCCGACACCATTGTTTTTTTGGGAGGAAAATAGCGGACACCTGCGTTTCTCTGTGATTATATTGGCTAACAGCTATAATTAGCTCATGAATATTTAAGAATGGCGAGAATGGTAATTGAAACATGTTAAGTTGTTTCGATTATATGATAATAGTACTAACTGATATGTAAACACAGAAGTCCTGCTGCATTGTCTTTTAAATGTTGCTATGTTAGCGTGTGTTTTGTTTGTTACTAGTATTTATTTTTTGTTAATTAAATATATAAAATCTGTACTGTGTTCAATTTATTGAAAGTACCTACAAGTATTCACTTTGCAAAGTAAATTGCCGACCTCTAAAGGTCAGTACTCTGTAGATGATGACAACGATAACAAACTTAAATATCATTCCTGAATGGATGCATTAGTCTGCTAGCGTAAACACAGGTGTGTCAAGACATCGGCATACATACTATTGAAAAGATTAGAACAAACAAAAAAGTTTTTTTGTTTTTTTTTATCATATGAATAATTATATAATTATTCAATACATACACACATAATGATAAACGTTTTATCTGCAACAAACAACCTGGTTGAGTGGTTCAATAAATATTAAACTCATTGATAAAACTGCAGTACATAACCGATCGGGAAAAAAAAATTAAGCAGTTTTCGTACACATACTACTTAATTCAAACTCTTGGGACATTTATAATCGTCGGGATTTGATTTCGCGGCTTGGGTCAACCACGAAATACGCGAAATTAAATCCCCCACGAAATATAATGATTTCACAGTAGGTAAATTAAGTAGTCAAGGTTTTATGTTTTGAAGAATACGTTCAGAGCTGCTGAACAAATGTTTCGGCGAGAGTTTCGAAGACATTATGCAAAGCCTGCATTGAGCACCATATTTCAATAAATAAAGCTTATAACCACAAGTCAATGCATAAAGCTTACGAAGATATTGATACCAACAATGATGTGCAAGCTTTCATTGGTATTAACAATCTGTGCATGTTTGATAAAAATCAAATAATAAATGAAGGTGCTAGAGCGTTCACAAGGAAGAAAATGGCATTTTCCAGAAAAAAAACAAGGGCCATAACTCCAGTATTACTGATCCGATTTGGCTGGTTTTCGAACTTGTCCAAGATTTTATTGATATTAACAATCTGGGCAAGTTTGGTAAAGATCAAATAATAAATGAAGGTGCTAGAGTGTTCACAAGACAGACAAGAGGCCCAAGAGGGCCTGTGGACGTTCTACTGGCTAACATGGCTCTTATAACATCAATGAAGCGAGTGACTGCAATTTACGTTTTTTTGAAAGATTTGGGGAAAATACAGCATTTTTAACTAAATCAAAGGCCATAACTAAAGAATCTGGTAAAGTTTGATAAAGATCAGATGAAAAATGAAGGCCCTACCATTTTAACGAGGCAAAATATAGCATTTTTAACTAAACAAGAGCCATATCACCTCTGTTACTGGTCCGATCTGGCTGGTTTTCGAACTTGGTCAAAAGAGCTAAAAAAATAAAAATTAAAAAAATTAAAAAAAAAAAAAATTCAAAAAATATTCAAAAAGAAAAAGGATCAACAAAAAAAATATTTTAAAAAAAAAATTAAAAAAATAAATAAAAAAATTCAACAAAAGAATTAAAAACAAAATTAAACCAAATACAATTTTTAAACAAAAAAAAATCAAAAACAAAATCATACAATCTGGTAACGTTTGGTAAAATCAGTAAGATCAGATATTGTGCTCATCAAGGGCCATAACTCCGCTGTTACAGGTCCGTTCTGGCTGGTTTTCGAGCTTGCCTGAGCTTACATTTATATTAACAATCTGTTAAAGTTTGGTAAAGATCAGATGAAAAATGAACGCCCTATCATCTTAACGAGGCAAAATATAGCATTTTTAACTAAATCAAGGGCCATAACTCCACTGTTACTGGTCCGATCTAGCTGGTTTTCGAACTTGTCCGAGCTTTCATTGATATTGACTATCTATTAAAGTTTGGTACAGATCGGATGAAAATTGAAGGCCATATCGACTTAACGAGGTAAAAGTTAACAGACGGGCGGACAGACGACAGATGACGGACACCACACCATCCCATAAGCTCTGCTGGCCCTTTGCCAGTAGAGCTAAAAATGGCACATTTCAGAAAAAAAACAAGGGCCATAATTCTGGTGTTACTGACCCAATTTAGCTGATTTTCAAATTTGTCCAAGCTTTCATTAGAATTAACAATATGTGCAAGTTTGGTAAAGATCAAATAATAAATGAAGGTGCTAGAGCGTTCACTAGGCAGAAAATAGCATTTTTTAGAAAAAACAAGGGCCATAACGCTGCATGTTACTGATCCGATTTGGCTTGTTTTGGAACTTGTCCGAGCTTTCATTGATACTAACACTCTGTGCAAGTTTGATAAAGATCAAATAATAAAGGAAGGTGCTTGCTTAATATGGCATTTTTCAGCAAATCAAGGGCCGTAACTCCGGTGAAATTAATCCGATCTGGCTGGATTTCGAACTTGTCCGAGCTTTCATTGATATAAAGACACTGGCAAAGTTTCGTAAAGATCCAATTAATAATGAAGGCTCTAGAGTGTTCACACGGCAGAAGTTAACGGACGAAAGACGGTCGGACGACGGACGACGGACAACTCGCATCCCATAAGCCAAGTGGCCAGCAGAGCTAAAAAGCGTATTAGCGCTTAGCTCAGTCAGGAGTGACGTCGACTATCGCGGGCTTACTATTATTACCCGCAAGTGCATTTTAGTTTGGGCTGAGGGGCTAGAGGGCATGAACGGTTGAACGAAATCAACAAATGGTGTTTACAAGCAATACACCCCATACCGATTAAGTTTTAAATTGTTTTCTACTGAACAGTAAGTAGGTAAGTGTACACATGTAGACTCATAAAGTTGGTATGAATCACACTATGTATTGTTTCCGTATATGTTAAATGCTTCAACTGTCTTATATTATTGCTTATAATTTCCCTGTCCCTGTGACTTTCAATACAATGTCTAACTGAATCTGTACATGATGAAAAACACAGAGAATAATGTTTGCATCTGCTAATTAGACTCGGAAAAGAGAAAAATCATTCTTGAGTAACCGGTACATTAAAAATGTTGTCGTTGAGATGCTGTGACACTTTAAGGGAGAAACTGGGACCCACATTTTTTTTTTTAAAAAGAGTTATTTTTTACCATATGACAATATTACTTTCTGTTTGTAAACATGTTTAGATAAAATATAATGTATTAAAGTGCTATACGTTTTGATTTTTTTTAAAGAATTCTTTCAATTTTTAAAAAAAAAATGTCAAAATGTTGCTTTAAATATGGAGGAACTATGCAGAAGACTTCTTTAAAACATAATTATTTAACTTATATATTAGCATTTAATGATATATTTCAGAATGAAAACTAGCTAAAATACAAAATATTACATTTTTATTCCAAATCTTCGTTAGTTAACAGACATCGTTGAAAATCATTGACCATTCGTGGCGCAAGCGATACCACTATCGTTGCGCAATCTTGACTAGTTTTCATCGAGAATCCATTTGTGCTGATACCGGGTTTACCCACAGTGAGAGAGAAGGCCTGGTGGTGATTAATTCGGTCTGGCAATTTTCCTATCATAAATAAATGCTATTTCAAACAAAAATATCTTATACTATATTATAAATGAAGTTATGTATACAATCTGACAGTTTACGTAGGATTGACCAGCTAGTTTATAGATCATTATAAACAATGGCTTTACACTCTGTAAACATTTTCTAGTGTTAGGGCCTGTATTGCTCTACTGGCTGCATGGTGTCTATGATAATGTATCTCACTGACAAATTAAAGTTATATCTTTATACCTCCCCCTCCCCACCCCACCGCCAACACATCCTCCCCTTCACCCACTTTTTTGGTTTAAAATATTTCATTGAGTTACTGAGCGAACATTACACAAATCATCAACTTTAAGCAATCAAAGCACCATAATGCTGGCATTATATGTGCGATCTGGCTGGTTAATAAACTTGGCCTAGATATTGTGGTAATAAACATTGTCCCTAAATATGAATTCAACCCAGTAGGGGATCAGAAACCAATTACTTTGCCGGCGCAAACGTCCGTCCGTCCGCCCACCCTGCATGAAATAACAGGACCCGTTTTTTGCAAAACGGGAATCTGCTTAACAAAACTGACACCTTGTATATTACACATAGGATTTCTCATATGCGACATTACTAGTCTTTTCTTCAGAACAAAATATACAATGCATTAGCCAGGATTGATTTCAATCATTCACACAACTCATTAGAAAGAATACATTTTATTACATAGGATTTTTAAAGAACTCTAAAATACTGGTGATGAATAAAAACAAATAATTATGGATAAAATGTATGAAATTTACACTAACTGACACTGGTAATTTGGCTGGAACTAATAAACAGATGTTAAAATGTAATCACTAGATTATTCCAGGAGTTGGTTCAAGTATCAGGAATTCTTCTGCTGTGCCCAATCATCGGATCAAAAAACATGCCTTCCATCACATGAAATAATTCCTAATAAACAGACTCATATATGTATCTTCGACCCCAAAATTAATAGGGATCTACCTCTCAACAAGAGAGCAAATATGAATTCATTTGCATGCAGCTTTCAATATTTGGGTTTTATGACGCACCAATATAAACTAGATGGGTGTTCTGCAGAACATGTGTGTCGCCTCTCAGCGCTTAGTCAGTATAATAAGGTTTTTAGGAACTCATATAATGACCATCAGTGTGACCTTGACCTTTATATTTTAGTATGGTCATGTCGATGTTATCATGATGAGTATATATTGAAAGTCTGATGAAGAAATATCAAGAAATGATAAAGTTATAACCAACGTTTAGTTTTTGTGAAAAAAATTAGTATTTAACTCATATAATGACCTTCAGTGTGACCTTGACCTTTATATTTTAGTATGGTCTTGTTGATGTTGTCATGATGAGTATATATTGAAAAATTGATGCAAGAAATATCAAGAAATGAGAGAGTTATAGGCAACGTTAAGTTTTCGTAAAGAAAAAACTGAGTATTTAACCCATATAATGACCTTCAGTGTGACCTTGACCTTTATATTTTAGCATGGTCATGTCGGTGTTGTCATGATGAGTATATATTGAAAGTTTGATGAAGAAATATCAAGAAATGAGAAAGTTATATTCATGAAGAAAAAAATGTGTATTTAACCCATATAATGACCTTCATTGTGATCTTGACCTTTATATTTTAGTATTGTCATGTCGATGTTGTCATGATGAGTATATATTGAAAGTTTGATGGAAGAAATATCAAGAAATGAGAAAGTTATAACCAACGTTAAGTTTTCATGAAGAAAAAAACGAGTATTTAACCCATATAACGACCTTCAGTGTGACCTTGACCTATATATTTCTAGTATGGTCATGTCGGTGTTGTCATGATGAGTATATACTGAATGTTTGATGAAGAAATATCACGAAATGAGAAAATTATAACCAACGTTAAGGTTTCGTGACGGACTGACAGACAGACTGACGGACGGACAAACGGCCGACAAAGTGATCCCTATGTATCGTACTTTTCTTCTAAAAGGTGACACAAAAAGGTTATATGGTGCCGACAGGATTAAACAGACTCACTCATCATTTACACACAGATAAAAATATGAAGAATGGGCCTAGAACCTTCTCACCTGCAGAACTGCAGAGTATGCTGGGACGCTAACTAGAAAATGTGTCGATGGGACACACATGTGCAGCTTTAGCGCTGTCAGTCATATCAAAAATAGTCTGAAAAGTAGGTCGAAATCGTTCATATTGACCTACTTTTGTTAGAAACATACTGCTGTCATATACATGTAAGTGTGTATGAAGTTTCACTGTCTGAGTAATGGACTGCATATAATAAAAGCTTATAAGGAATAAATGGCGTTTTACGGCACGTTAACACATAAATAGGCAGGGGCGTAGCTAGGGACTTTAGAATGTGTATGCAAATAGTCTAGCAGGGTCCGGGGGTATGCTCCCCCGAAAATCTTTTTTTCCTGGACCGTCTGTGGTGCATTTCCGCAACAAAATGAGGCTGATTTTGTCTCTGAAATGTATGGGTTTCTT
Organism: Cyrtodaria siliqua; assembly: GCA_037043455.1. Classification (NCBI taxonomy): domain Eukaryota; kingdom Metazoa; phylum Mollusca; class Bivalvia; order Adapedonta; family Hiatellidae; genus Cyrtodaria; species Cyrtodaria siliqua. The sequence goes on from JAWPHD010013230.1 coordinate 68,322, forward strand.
ATAGAAAAAGAAGTGAGCTAAATGATTTTTTTTCAATATTTGGGACAATGTGTATGCAACTGCGTACTTTGTGTACAGGTAGCTACGCGCCTAATAGGTCATATTGTGCGCAAAAAACTGATGAAAGATGAAGAAATGAAGTAGTAATTAAAAAATTAATGTAAATATATAAAGATAAAACTATTTACAAATTAAAGGGATGATATGGTAGCAATATAAATTATGCATTATATATATGTAAATCAACAAATGCCCATCAGCAGGTGTATAAACAAGTAGATATATATATATATAAGAACATATTATAATGATTTATTAGTCTGATTCCTTTCAGAAAAAAAAATAAGGAATGGACAGACAAGGGTATCACTATATGCCAGCTCCACATTCGTGGTTGGGCACTATTAAAAAAGAAGTTAAACCAGCCAAAGATAATATTCATATCAATACCAACATCATTTACTGAATTGATAACTCAACCGGAAGAAATTCTTGACATACTTTCAATGTGTACTAATGATGCAGAGATAGGGAGAAAGGTGGTGGAATGTGCCTGTATCAGTCTCATTACATAAATTAGATTATTCCTGCTGTGATTACCTCCAGGCATTGCCAATTTAAAACTGCTCTGCTTATATCCAGGTGCTGATTATCATAACACACAGGTCAAACACGTCCCACTCCCCAACCAAAGAAAAAATATATGAGAGAGGGGGAGGGGGTTAATTTACTGTTAACTGTTATCAGCAAATTCAATTTGCTGTTATCCTGTTATAAGAACCCCCTTGCCCCCCCACCCCCCCACTCACCCCTCACCCTCCCCCTCACCCCCTCACTCATTTATATGTATCACGCAATCATAAATTGATACAAGTATTCTTTATATTGAAACATGAGCACAGCAAATGATACATGAAATACCTGTCAGGACAAATTATTATGTAAAGAAACAAAGGGGGGGGGGGGGGGGGGGGGGGGGGGGGGGGGGGGGGGGGGGGGGGGGGGGGGCACCCAGTGCCACACCCTCTAAAGTCTAAAAACTTATAAAAATTCATATGTAAAAATCATTGTTCTTGTTGTTGTTTTCTGGTTGTCAACAATTTTTTGTAAAATCGTTCCGCCACTAAACTCTAAAAACGTGCTCGTGTGCGTGTTTTTTTGGTCATTACACCTTATACCCCACCGCTTATCTCAAATCCTGCATCCGTCCATGGAAAGTGTTTTTTCAGCATTCGGCCATTCGTTGCCAATATGACCTTGATGTTTTGACCTTATGATCACAAAAGCAATATAGTTCAGGAGTTATCACGCAGAATGGACTATATCCATATGAGGTCATAGTGACCTTGACATTTTATCTGCTTACCATTAAAGCAATATGGTTCTCCGCTCACAAAGCGCAATGTGCCTACATACCGGTATGAAGTTTCATGAGGTGATAGAGTTATGCTTTCATTATATTAAATTATTAGTACAAAAAACATGGAAATTCATGAAAACCAGGTTTTCCATTTGAAATGCTACTACA
>JAWPHD010013231.1:0-69847 GCA_037043455.1 Cyrtodaria siliqua
TGAGAAGTTTGAAAACAACTGGTGGGCTAACACGAGGAAGGGGAATGACAGACACAGAGTACGCTGTGGGTACTTTCTCGCCCCGCTTGCTCAGCAATCAACGAAGCTATGCAACAAGTATCAGGAACAGAATTCATCACTAGTGAGCAGCATAACGATACTTCAAACGCACGGCAACAGAGAGACAAGAAAGACACGGACATTCTAATAGAATATATCGGTGAAAGAAACCCCTTTAATAAGGATCCAGAGTTAAAAAGTATATCAAGTGGAGTTGTTTCTGATGATTCTGTCAATGTAGATGATGGGAAAGCTGTTGGGATCAAGATTCTAGACAAAATGGCTGGAAGCACTGTTATGGATTTTGCTTTCAAGCGAAAATATCAAGTAAAAACAATGTCGGATACGGCTGGTTTGAAAATAGGCGATGACGTTGTCAAGGTAGACTCGCAACTATTATTTCAACGGCTTATTTCTGCGGCAAGGAGATCACTCCCAGAAGACGAACTCTCTTATGAGTTATGCACTTACCCTCTAGCAATATGTGAAACCCCGCACTTGCTGAGAGAGGCTGATAAGCCATCATTGGCAGAAGCTATACGAGATAAAGTAAAACCACAGAGTGAAAGACCCACTGGTGAAATGAAATATATACTTGATGGCGGTTGCCTTTTGCAACGGATTCCTTGGCCAAAATCTAACGACAGCTGTGACATATTCCTTAACAACGCAGACGTCATTAGTTGGAGATGATACAGATCTGTTGATACTGCTGTGTTACTATACGGAACTTGATTCATATAATATGTATTTTTTACCGAGACCAACACCCAAGAAAAGCACAGTATGGAACAGTCAAGACACAAAACGTAGATTGGGTGAAGAAATATGCTCGTTCCTCAACCGGGACTCGAACCCAGGGTCTCTGGTTTACCGTACCAGCGCTCTAACCACTGAGCTATCGAGGATATACGGTTAGGAATCGATATTTCACCATATACCTGTACCCGGTTACATACACCCCCACCAGATTGAAATTCGTCCCTGAATTTCTAATAGAGTTAACTCCAGGCCGGCTGTCAGACTTATTTTCATACTATTGCATGCTGACTGTCACGGTCCTGGATCCCGGACGAACCCGCAAATATAACAGGTGGTGAAAAAATCGTTCCTCAACCGGGACTCGAACCCAGGGTCTCTGGTTTACCGTACCAGCGCTCTAACCACTGAGATATCGAGGACATACGGTTAGGAATCGATATTTCACCATATACCTGTACCCGGTTACACTCTAATATACTGTTTCTTCATGCAATTCTTGGCTGCGGCACAACATCAAGGATATATGGACTTGGGAGGGTACTGTTCTGAAAACGTATGAAAACAACTCAGAATTTCGTCTGGCTGCAGATATGTTCAACAAAACACCAAACGAAGTATCTAAAGAGGACATTATTGCATCTGGAGAGACTGCATTACTGTGTCTATATAAGAGTAATTCGCGAGAAGGACTGGACAAACTACGTGTTCATAAATTCGCCGAAAAGGTTGCCAAAAGCACAAGTTTCACAGTCTACGGGTATTTTATCAAATACAGGACTGGAAAGGTAATGAAGATTAATACCGGTTGAATGGGGCTGGGAAATACAAGATAACTCCATGAAGCCGCTTAAAATGGACAAATCACCTGCCCCAGAATTCCTTCTGAAGGTGATAAGATGCTCCTGCAAAACAGGATGCAAAACAACCAGCTGTAGTTGTAACAACATGGGATAATATTGCAGTACAGCATGTAGTTCGTGTAGAGGAGTAAGTTATGAGAATTCGGCAGAACCCGAAATAGACAGTGATTAAAGTGAGTTCCGTTGGCTACATGTAAAATACAAACTGATAAGAAGACAATATAAATCAACATACCTAACCTTCTATGTCTATGACAACTAAGATTATATTTTGAAGTCTACTGATTACACACGAAGTGTTGCTTGACTTAACATCTTAACATAATTATATACATATGCAGAAACGACTTCAACAAGTATTATTTAGTTAGTACGGAAATTGATTAAAAGAAAAAAAGATTTTGATTTTATACTTGGTGTATTCCCAAAAAAAGCGATTTTTCTTCATTTTTACAATTTTCTACCCCAAAAAATTTAGAATGTGATTTCAGAGGAGGATTTTGGACATATTGTTTTCTATATCTTTGGGAACTATAATCAGTTAAAATAATGTCAGTGACAATTTAGTTGAATTTATGCTATTTTTTATTAATCTTATCCTAAAACCATTTAAAAAAAAATATTTAAAAAAAAAAAAAAAAATTTTGGACCCAAAAACAGGTTTTGATATATAATTATACTTTTTTTCCATTTAAACTCAATATTATGTAATATTAACAATAAAAATTTCATATATAAATACATGATTTACTAATATTCTGAATGGATGTAAATTTATTCCAGAAAATAGTGATTTTCTTCATTTTTTGGAGTTTTTACCCCAAAAAATCATATTTAGCACGTGATTTGAAATGAGGACTTTGGATATATTTTTTTGTATATTGTTCCGAACCAGGATCAGTAAAAATAATTTCTGTGCCAATTTCTTTTACCTTAGGCTATATTTAAGGCTAAAATGACCTGCCTAACAGTGACACAAATCATATCCAACCTAGCACACATACTTGAGCCCAGTTGTCACACAAAATAAAAGGACATAAAATTATATGCCATATTGCAGTCAAGACATACCTATTTGTTTCTGTAGAAACATTTGTGTTCACCTATATTGCAGATATCGATCAGAATGGGCTTTCAATTAAACAAAAAAAAAAGACAAGAAAGTGGTATGAGTTTACTGAATAGCTCAGCTTACAACTCTTGGTGTTATCTGGTCACAACTATGTTTATTAACCTACAAATCTATCTGTTGCCATTGCTTCTGCAAAATTGCACGAAATTCTTACTAGTTGTTGATGACCAGAAGAGCTTAAAATAAATTATTTTTCATTGACCAAAAAAACAAAAACCTGTATTTTGCAATATTTGGCTGGCACAAATGATTCTACATGGAAACAAATTAAGATTTACTTACATAGTGACATTAAACTGAGGAGAGTCTAATCTACTAAACCTCTCAGACCTTTACACAGAAAAAAAGAATGAAATATAAACAAGCATTTCATCTATTTTTTTGAGCCATGTTAGATTTAAATTAATTATATTCAGAGCATAATGAAACGTGTACTTTAATATAACATGTTTAATTAACAATAATTAAATAATTATAGCCCAAAATTAAATGGTATTAGGTTTAAGAAGTGAGACATGAGAAGTGGGTTAAAGGGACACATGGCAAAATCTTCAAGTTTTTATCAAGCATTAAAATTAGCATTTAAATTTCTCTTTATTATTCTACAATTAAGGTTTAAATATATTATTGGTGCAATTCATAATTAACAGTTAGAATTATGCAAAGACAATTTGCTTTATACTATTTGTATTATTAATATTACTGATTGAACAATGCAAGCTACACACAGAAACTAACAGGTTACAACGCACAGCGTCCCATTAGTTTTTCTACAAAACATTTATTTTTTTCTATCATTAATATTATTTATTTGAATAGTTCAAAGCAAATTGTTTTTGCACATTACTAACTGTTAATTGTTTTGTACCAATAATATGTTTAAACCTATGGTCAAATAATGAAAAACAATTGAGAACACATCATTTTAATCAATTATATGCAAGCACATTTAAAGAAAAAAATGATACAGGATCAATTAGTTGAACCTTCAAGATTGTCATGTGTCCCTTCAAAATGGATCAGTGCTTGTTCATTAGAAATTCATAATTAAAATCATATAATCACCACTGTAAAGTCATGTCAGTGAGTTTTATATTGAATCCAGCATTAAAGATCTAATATGTGATTTCAGCAATAAAGGTACCAGATGTTGGCTAACTCTATATGATTTCTGAAGCTGCAAAGCTGGCAGGTCAATATGAGATATTGCATATTGAGACAATAAAGGGAAACAATTCTCAGGTCATAATAAGTCTTACAGGTGGTATATGGCATGTTGATACAATAAAGCGAGATAAATATCAGGTCACAATATGTCTTAAAGGTAGTATATTGCAGGTTGATACAATAAAGGGAGACAATTCTCAGATAATTATGAGTTTTACAGATGATATATTGCAGGTTGATACAATAAAGGGAGATAATTTTCAGGTCACAACAAGTCTTACAGGTGGTATATTGCAGGCTGAAACAATGAAGGGAGACAATTCTCAGATCAATATGAGTCTTACAGGTGGTATATTGCAGGTTGATACAATAAAGGGTGACAATTCTCAGGTCATTATGAGTCTTACAGGTTGTATATTGCAGGTTGATACAATAAAGGGAGACAATTCTCATTATGCATGAGTCTTACAGGTGGTATATTGCAGGTTGATACAATAAAGGGTGACAATTTTCAGGTCATTATTAGTCTTACAGGTGGTATATTGCAGGTTGATACAACAGTACATTGAGACAATTCTTTTAAATCACAAAATGTTAAATGTCTCCATTATTTTGAAAACTGTATATCATTTTGGGTATAAAGAGGGCTCGATCTTAGATATAGTATGCTCTAAAAATAAACTGAAACGGTCAATGATTTCGGACAAACAGTTCATTACTTACACGGTATATATACGAAAGTATAGGTTTATTATGCCGGACATCGTATTGAGAGGTTTACACAGTATGTGACGTCATTAAGCTTTAGCCCAGATATATATCTATTAGTTAATATAAAACGTGTGTAAACCCATTATTTGTGTTTTTTCCAGAACTCTTTCATTTGTAAACAAGTTCATCCATTGAGATAAAAGAATATCTGTTTTTATTAGTTATGAGTCAATAAACAAACCTAAGACAGCCTAAATATTTCAGCTCAACACTACAGGCCTACATATTAAAGATGGCCTCTAGAACTTCACCTCAGATTATAAATTGTGATGTTGTATATCATATTAACTGTATGTGTATGGACATAAGTACTTACATGAAGTTTGATGGTTGGTAGGGTACAGGTTCAGGGTTCAAGGAGAAATCAGTTCCCTCTTCTTGGTCCCGCCGACTACCATTGTACATAGTACGGATCTGAAATATTAACACAATGGACTTTAAACAATACACCTTAGTGTTCATCCCAAAAATATCCTGATATAGTATTGTCTGGTATCATGACAATGACACATATCCCAATGTACTATTGTCTGGCATCATGACAATGACACATATCCAATTGTACTATTGTCTGGCATCATGACAATGACACGTATCCCATTGTACTATTGTCTGGTATCATGACAATGACACATATCCCATTGTACTATTGTCTGGTATCATGACAATGACAAATATCCAATGTACTATTGTCTGGCATCATGACAATGACACATATCCCATTGTACTATTGTCTGGTATCATGAAAATGACACATATCCCAATGTACTATTGTCTGGTATCATGACAATGACACATATCCCATTGTACTATTGTCTTGTATCATGACACTGACAAATATCCAATGTACTATTGTCTTGTATCATGACAATGACAAATATCCCATTGTTCTATTGTCTTGTATCATGACACTGCCAAATATCCAATGTACTATTGTCTTGTATCATGACAATGACACATATCCCATTGTACTATTGTCTTGTATCATGACACTGACAACTATCCAATGTACTATTGTCTTGTATCATGACAATGACAAATATCCCATTGTACTATTGTCTTGTATCATGACAATGACACATATCTCATTGTACTATTGTCTTGTATCATGACACTGACACATATCCCATTGCACTATTGTCTTGTATCATGACACTGACACATATCCCATTGTACTATTGTCTGGTATCATGACAATGACAAATATCCCATTGTACTATTGTCTTGTATCATGACACTGACAAATATCCAATGTACTATTGTCTTGTATCATGACAATGACAAATATCCAATGTACTATTGTCTGGTATCATCACACTGACAAATATTCCAACGTTCTATTGTCTGGTATCATGACACTGACAAATATCCCAATGTACTATTGTCTGCTATCATGACACTGACAAATATCCAATGTACTATTGTATGGTATCATGACACTGACAAATATCCCAATGTTCTTTTGTCTGGTATCATGACACTGACAAATATCCCAATATACTATTGTCTGGTATCATGACACTGACAAATATCCCAATGTACTATTGTCTGGTATCATTACCATGACAAATATCCCACTGTACTATTGTCTGGTATCATGACAATGACAAATATCCAATGTACTATTGTCTTGTATCATGACAATGACAAATATCCCATGGTTCTATTGTCTTGTATCATGACACTGCCAAATATCCAATGTACTATTGTCTTGTATCATGACAATGACACATATCCCATTGTACTATTGTCTTGTATCATGACACTGACACATATCCCATTGTACTATTGTCTTGTATCATGACACTGACACATATCCCTTTGTACTATTGTCTTGTATCATGACACTGACACATATCCCATTGTACTATTGTCTTGTATCATGACACTGACACATATCCCATTGTACTATTGTCTTGTATCATGACACTGACACATATCCCATTGTACTATTGTCTTGTATCATGACACTGACAAATATCCCATTGTACTATTGTCTTGTATCATGACAATGACAAATATCCAATGTACTATTGTCTGGTATCATCACACTGACAAATATCCCAAAGTTCTATTGTCTGGTATCATTGACACTGACAAATATCCTAATGTACTATTGTCTGCTATCATGACACTGACAAATATCCAATGTACTATTGTATGGTATCATGACACTGACAAATATCCCAATGTTCTATTGTCTGGTATCATGACACTGACAAATATCCCAATGTACTATTGTCTGGTATGATGACACTGACAAATATCCCAATGTACTATTGTCTGGTATCATGACACTGACAAATATCCCAATGTTCTATTGTCTGGTATCATGACAATGACAAATAGTCCAATGTTATATTGTCTGGTATCATGACACTGACGAATATCCCAATGTACTATTGTCTGGTATCATGACCATGACAAATATCCCAATGTACTATTGTCTGGCATCATGGCAATGACAAATATCCCAATGTACTATTGTCTGGCATCATGACACTGACAAATATCCCATTGTACTATTGTCTTGTATCATGACAGTGACAAATATCCGATGTACTATTGTCTGGTATCATGACACTGACAGATATCCTAATGTTCTATTGTCTGGTATCATGACACTGACAAATATCCCAATGTACTATTGTCTGGTATTATGACACTGACAAATATCCTAATGTACTATTGTCTGGTATCATTACCATGACAAATACCCCACTGTACTATTGTCTGGTATCATGACAATGACAAATAGTCCAATGTTATATTGTCTGGTATCATGACACTGACAAATATCCCAATGTAAGATTGTCTGGTATCATTACCATGACAAATATCTCGATGTACTATTGTCTTGTATCATGACAATGACACATATCCCATTGTACTATTGTCTTGTATCATGACAGTGACAAATATCCAATGTACTATTGTCTTGTATCATGACAATGACAACTATCCAATGTACTATTGTCTGGTATCATGACAATGACACATATCCCATTGTATTATTGTCTTGTATCATGACACTGACAAATATCCAATGTACTATTGTTTTGTATCATGACAATGACACATATCCAATGTACTATTGTCTGGTATCATGACCATGACAAATATCCCATTGTAATATTGTCTTGTATCATGACCATGACAAATATCCCATTGTACTATTGTCTTGTATCATGACAAATATCCAATGTACTATTGTCTGGTATCATGACAATGACACATATCCCATTGTACTATTTTCTTGTATCATGACAATGACAAATAGTCCAATGTACTATTGTCTGGTATCATGACAATGACAAATATCCCATTGTAATATTGTCTTGTATCATGACCATGACAAATATTCCATTGTACTATTGTCTTGTATCATGACAAATATCCAATCTACTATTGTCTGGTATCATGACACTGACACATATTCCATTGTACTATTGTCTTGTATCATAACAATGACAAATATCCATTGTACTATTGTCTGGCATCATGACCATCACAAATATCCCAATGTTCTATTGTCTGGTATCATGACAATGACAAATATCCAATGTACTATTGTCTGTTACCATGACACTGACAAATATCCCAATGTTCTATTGTCTGGTATCATGACACTGACAAATATCCCAATGTACTATTGTCTGGTATCATGACACTGACAAATATCCCGATGTACTATTGGCTGGTATCATTACCATGACAAATATCCCAACGTTCTATTGTCTGGTATCATGACAATGACAAATATCCAATGTACTATTGTCTGTTACCATGACACTGACAAATATCCCAAAGTTCTATTGTCTGATATCATGACCATGACAAATATCCCACTGTACTATTGTCTGGTATCATGACAATGACAAATAGTCCAATGTTATATTGTCTGGTATCATGACACTTACAAATATCCCAATGTACTATTGTCTGGTATCATGACAATGACAAATAGCCCAATGTTATATTGTCTGGTATCATGACACTTACAAATATCCCAATGTACTATTGTCTGGTATCATGACAATGACAAATAGTCCAATGTTATATTGTCTGGTATCATGACACTTACAAATATCCCAATGTACTATTGTCTGGTATCATGACAATGACAAATAGCCCAATGTACTATTGTCTGGCATCATGGCAATGACAAATATCCCAATGTAGTATTGTCTGGCATCATGACACTGACACATATCCCAATGTATTATTGTCTGGTATCATGACACTGACAAATATCCCAATGTACTATTGTCTGGTATCATGAACATGACAAATATCCCAATGCACTATTGTCTGGTATCATGAACATGACAAATATCCCAATGTACGATTGTCTGGCATCATGACACTGACAAATATCCCACTGCACTATTGTCTGGTATCATGAACATGACAAATATCCCAATGCACTATTGTCTGGTATCATGCCACGGACAAATATCCCAATGTACTATTGTCTGGTATCACGACCCTGACAAATATCCCAATGTACTATTGTCTGGTATTATGACACGGACAACTATCCTGATGAACTATTGTCTGGCATCATGCCACTGACAAATATCCCGATGTACTATTGTCTGGCATCATGGCAATGACAAATTTCCCAATGTATTATTGTCTGGCATCATGACACTGACAAACATCCCACTGCACTATTGTCTGATATCATGACCATGACAAATATCCCAATGTACTATTGTCTGGTATCAAGACACTGACAAATATTCCAATGTACTATTGTCTGGTATCATGACAAATATCTCTATGTACTATTGTCTTCTATCATGGCAATGACAAATATCCCAATGTACTATTGTCTGGTATTATGACACTGACAAATATCCCAATGTACTATTGTCTGGTATCATGACAAATATCCCAATGTACTATTGCCTGATATCATGACCGTGACAAATATCCCAATGTACTATTGTCTAGTATCATGACCAAGACAAATATCCCAATGTACTATTGTCTGATATCATGACCATGACAAATATCCCAATGTACTATTGTCTAGTATCATGACCATGACAAATATCCCAATGTACTATTGTCTGGTATTATGACACTGACAAATATCCTAGTGTACTTTTGTTTGGTATCTGGCAGGGAACCGTCATATATGGCCTAACATTGCTAAAACTCAGACGTAAAACACCAGTCAAAGAAAACAAAACTACTTTAAATGTACTATTGATGTACTTAAATACATCAAAACTAAAGTACTTAAATATAAACAAACTCATGATAATAACTGTCCCTAAACGTTATAAAACAAACATGTATACTTAAATATACACAAACTATCCTTAAAAGCAAATAGTTGTTGCATAATATTACTAATTCTATCCTTAAATTAGAACCAATTGGATGGCACGCCATCCCAGAACCACACGCGTTCTTCACACAGGTCAATTCCCTCTGGCACCATATTTTGTTCTAGGCTAACACAGTTTGCTTTGATTGTTCCTTGACACTCAGAACACAAACACTACTATGTGTGCTATTCTGTATGTATGACAATGTAATTAGACAAATTCGATGGCGCCATCGTAAATACCCACGTTTTCTTCACACATGTCTATTCTCTTTAACCCTGCCTGCATCCATTTTACATGTAATTGTTTTGAGTTTTGATTGTTATTTCTGTATACATGTATGACACTCACTCTCAGTAAATGAATAGAGTGTATTTGAACTTTGACCCCTATCCCAGAGTCCCAAGGAGACTCTGGAGGAAATTATACTGATATTCCCAAAATCATTACATTTTATTGAGAAGAAAAAATAGATATTTGACCCAATTTACAATTCGCCACCCAAACATATCTTAACAAGGTTGCACCATATGAGTATATATACCAAGATATATGCAAAATTATGAAAATTAGTGCAAATGAATTTTTAGTATTTGACAGTTTTGACACCCCTTTCCCTTACACAGTATAATCCTATCAACATAACATTCCATTTGAGACATAATAACAAAAAATAAATAAAAATTACACCAACCCAACCACTCGAGTACCCTTGGGCCAACATCAGAGTTTGAAATAATAAAATCATTCCACTTAGTGATTTAGGGAGAGCCTTCGGTAATGGAGGGACGGATGGATTGACAGAGGTGTCAACAGTATCCCCAGTGCTTTCTCCTAAAACAAGCGGCGATAAATATTCTAAAGATAGCAAAATAATAATTTAATTATATAAAATTGCTATAATTCATCATATCCCATGGTTGGCCTTATGTACAAACTTATGAAATTAAAATATACACCATTATGTACTTACCGTAAATATATTATGAACTTGAATATAGAATTATGGAACTAAGTAAATAATGATGTCCTTAACTTTATAATGTACTAAATATTTATATAGAAAATTAGCTTATCCTTAAAAAATAATTGCTGTTCCCAACCCAGGATTTCAAAAGTAGTACGTAGCTGACATTATATGCGGAAGACAGTAAAACCTTCAGAAATTTAAGAAACTGTTACTAAAGACAGAAACAATTAAAAATACATAGCAAAAAAAAAAATCACTACTGGTTACGTTAAATGTTTGGTTATAGGGCCTTTTTTCATGGGTAGGTAGGTAAACAGCAAACAAACTAAAATTGCTTGGCCTTTTGTGTTTAAATATCTACAGAATAATGTGCTTTATATAATTATATATATAGAATAATTTACTTATACAAAAAATGTTCTATTTTGAGAGAAATCCCATTGTACATATAATATGACCCAAAACTGCACGTTTGCCATTAAAAGATTTAAAATAGTGCATAAGAATTGTTACACAGAAATTATTTTTGTTTTTACAAAATTTGTGACAGACCTTCCCATACAGGTCTCGATCATACCGCAGTTGTTTTTTGGTATAATACAGTACAGTACCATCATGTTTTTGCTTTCTTAAATGGATACGTGCACCTGGCAATCTTGATTTTTTTTTTAAAACTCTTGGCTTCCATTAAGTATTTCTACATAACTTGCATTATTAACTAGTCTTGTTTGAGAAAAACAGATTCTCCCACCACTACACAACCAAGTTAAGATATGTTTGGAAGTGGATATGGCGCAACCTTGTTAAGCTATGTTTGGAAGTGGATATGGCGCAACCTTGTTAAGATATGTTTGGAAGTGGATATGGCGCAACCTTGTTAAGATATGTTTGGATTTGGATATGGCGCAACCTTGTTAAGATTATTTTGGATATGGATAGGACGCAACATTGTTAAGATATGTTTGGATGTGGATATGGAACATTTTTGGATAGAAATAAGGTTTTGTGGAAAATGTTTTTATGTAACATGAATAGACAAAAGCAATATAGTAAAACGAGAAAAATAAATTATATTATAGTTAATTATAAAATGAGGTCATAACTCAATCAAAAAGTATCAAACCAGAACACAAAGGTGATAAGCACAACTAGACATCATGTCTATGCTTCCTACCAAATTGAAATACAAAACAAAAAGGTTTAGGAGGAGTAGCAAAATGTCAAAGGGCCATAACTCCATTTAAAATCATTGAACCAGAACACAAACGCGATATGCTCAACTAGAAATCATACCGATGCTTCCTACCAAGTTTCGTCCAAATCCACTAAGCAGTTTAGGAGGAGTAGGGTTCAGGGTGTAGGGTTTAACACCTAGGGGGTAAAGTAATATCATAGGTTGCAATTTTAACACATGAACATGCTACTTAATGTGAAGCCTACATAAAATTGACGAGGAAGCCGATGCAATATTTGTTCATACACATCCATTTTACAAAACTGCTTCCATCATTCAGAGTTACACGCAACATGTTCTCCGACCTCATATCAATAAAGAATCTGAACTCGAAAGGTTATAGATTTTATTGATTTACCTAGTATTTTTAGAGATAAAAATGTTATTGATTCTATTTCAAAAACAGGGATAAATGAACGTGACAAACTGGCCTGACGTGTAGAAAAAAAAAGATTATTTAACCCATATAATGACCTTCAGTGTGAAATGAGCTTTATATTTTAGTATGGTCATGTCGATGTTGTCATGATGAGTATATATTGAGAGTTTGATGAAAAAATATCAACAAATGAGAAAGTTACAGGCAACATTAAGTTTTCGAGAAGAAAAAAATGAGTAATCTTCAGTGAGACCTTGACCTTTATATTTTAGTAAGGTCATGTCGATGTTGTCATGATGAGTATATATTGATTGTTTGATGAAGAAATGATAAAGTTATAGCCAACATTAAGTTTTCGCTATGGACGGACGGAGGGAGTGATCCCTATGTATTGCATTTTTCTTTGAAAAGGCGACACAAAAATTAGTAAAAAATTTATAAACATAGTTTATGACCGAGTTTTCTGTGGCGCACTTCATGCTTATTTGTGGACCCTTCTACAGTTTGCAATTGTGCTTTCCTTTTTGATTGTGCAATGACCAGACGGGCGCTGGACTCTATGACAACGTGTTCCTAAATCCTTAAAGGCGGGAACTGTTTGGTGAATGCCCTTCACTCCGTTTTGTCGTGCCCTTAACGGTTTTCCCCTTGATGCTCTAACTTCAGACGTCATTGAGTACTACGGTATATGAGATTAGCTTCTTAGGTTTGACTTATTTTTTGATGTATTATATATACATGAACATTTCTGTGTTTTTTCTTATAACACCTATCTATGCCTTCTCAAATGTAAGGGGTTAATTCGGCGGGGATTATTTTTTATTTACACTGTCCTGTTGCTTAGGGATGATGACAGAGTAAGTAAGAGTGAGGTTTGGTGCACCCTTGAACAGGTTTAAACTCCCCTGTGGTCCCTTTGACCGTTCCAAGGTGGTACCCCTGTTGTCAACCCTAAGTATGTTTTTGATGTGCTTTTTACTGAATGTGTTTATGATGTACTTTTTGAATCACCTTTGCATTGTAATACTTGTTGGAGTGACTATATTCTGTGTCTTTGACAGTTATCTAAGAGACTCACAAGTTTTTAGTTTTTTTACTCAGAATATAGACCGTTGGCTTGAACAGTAAGCGTTTGGTGGGAAATATTATATTGTTTCCATTTTTATTTCCTTCATATGTAGCCTAACAAATTATCAAGATCTAAAAAGTATTATTATTACGCCTACATAAACATATTCCTATTAGATCTGGTCTTAAATTTCATAATTAAATATTAACACACAAACATAACTTTATCTTAATGAGAAAAAACACATACTAAAATCCAGTCTAATCATGTTAAGAATAAAGCTCTTTCACTTGCAAATACCGTATTTGACCTAATTACCCCACATGTTCCTAAAACCGTACAGTAAGGGCATTAATTTCTGAGTCATCCAATTATCGTCCTTTTAAGCATGCAGTGTTTTGTAAGTGATCTCCCTTTGCAGCATTGTTTTGAAACACGTTGAGAAAGCTACAAAGTCACTAAACTTTTAAATTTTCAAAAAAGATCCCTAAACCTGTTATTTTTTAAGAAGTTGGGTCTTGATTAAAAACAAAAGTTTGATCGGCTCTACTTTCTGTTTTATTATGGCAGCAGTGCATCTATTTTACCCTTGCAGTTGTACAGTATATTATACATCAATATACAAACATGGCCAAACAAACATGATCAGTCACAACACCCTCAGTATCCTTTTTTGTGCCCCAGTAAATGAGTAAACACAAGTTGTACATTATTTCAATTTGTTCCTAATGTTAATTATTATTTTCAAATTCTCTTTCTTGCAAATAACATTTTGTTCAACTTCTGTTTCGCTGTTGACAAACTTATCTAGTCACATCCCAAACAATGACAGGATCTGCCGAGTTTACAACAATTGTCGCCTTTGCTTGTTTTCTTACCTGGCCATTTTTTAAGTGTGCACTTATTAGACAGACATTTAACGATATCTGTTTGCTATAATTTTGAAACAAGGTGGACGCTCTACTGGCTAGAACTGCTCTTATATCAAGGTTTATCATCATAAAATGCCCATCAGTACTTCTTTTAAAACATTGCAAAACTAGAAATGTGTCCATGGGACACGGATGCCCCCACTGAAAACAATCAGTGTAAAACGTAAAATTTGTCAAAAAAAGGGCCATAATTCCGCTAATACTGGGTCAATTTTGATGCCGAAACGTTATGCACATCTTGACATCATAGGTAAGCATCCTGTAAAGTTGCGAAGCAATCGGTTAAAAAGTGTGGGAGGAGACAGACACACAAGATATTTTCACGTAAATTTTGACAAAAAAGGTGTCATAACTGCAGCAATACTAGGTCGATCCTTATGCCGAAACGGTAATACTGGGTCGATTTTGATGCCAAAACCATATGCACATCTTGACATCATACTTATTAGGTAAGCATCCTGTAAAGTTTCAAAGCAATCGGTTGAAAAGTGTGGGAGGAGATAGACACTCAAACTTTTCGGGACGGAAGGAAGAACATGGCTCGAGTCCCTAAATAACCACACTAAATTAGAACTAGGGGTTTAAAAACAGTAAAAGCAGATGTCTCCCGTACAGGAGAAAGGGCCAAAAATCCGCCTAAAATCATTGAACTGGAACATGACGAAGACAATTGCAACTAGGTTTGGTAATGGTCATTCCTACCAAGTTACATAGAAATCCAGGCAGCGGAACAGAAGAAGTCGAGACAAAGCTTATGTATAAAAACCTTTAAAGGGCCATAACTCCATGAAAAAATCATTTAACTGGAACAAGACGATGATGTACGCAACCAAGTTTGGTTGAAAGCCGAATGGTTGTTGAGGAGAACTAGTCCAGACACAGTTTGTGTATTAAAACGTTTTAAAGAGCCACAATTCCACCAAATATCATTCATCCAGAACACGACAACGATATGCGCAACTATGCTTGGTACTGATCATTCCTGTCAAGTTTCACTGAAATCCAAGCTGAGGTTCAGGAAAACATTTCTCTGAAATTCGGACAGGGGTTCAGCAGAACTATAGTCCAGACGAAGTTTGTGTAGTAAAACCTTTAAAGGGCCATAACTCTGCCAAAATTCTTTCAACCAGAACATGGTGATGAGATGCACAAATAGGCTTGGTACTGATCTTCCTTGACAAGTTTCGTTGAAATTCGGCCCGGGGTTCAGCAGAACTAGTCCGGACAAAGTTTGTGTATTAAATCCTGTAAAAAAATCATTCAACTGGAAAACGGTGAAGAACTGCACAACTAGGCTTGGTTATTATCATTCCTGCAATGTTTCTCTGAAATCCGGCCAGGGGCTCAGGAGAACTAGTCAGCACAAATTATGTCTATTAAAACCTTAAAAGGGCCACAACTCAACCAAAAATCATTCAACCGGAACAAGGTGACAACATGCACAACTAGGCTTGGTACTGATCATCCCTGCAAAGTTTTGCTGAAATACGGAAAAATGAAGGGCTTATCATAACAATCTGGTAAAGTTTGGTAAAGATCGGATAAAAAATGAAGGTGCTACAGTGTATCAAAGTTTGATATTAAGATCGGATGAAAAATGAAGGTGCTACAGTGAATCTTCAATAAATCCAGGGCCATAACTTCAGTTTTTACTGGTCCAATCTGGCTGGTTTTAGAACCTGACCAAGCTTTCATCAATATAAACAATCTGGCAAAGTTTGGAAAAGGTAGGATGCAAAATGGAAGCGCTAGAGTGTTGACAAGACAAACTATAGCAATTTATGTTAATTCAAGGGCAATAACTCCGGTGTTACTGGTCCGATCTCACTGGGTTTTAAAGTCATCCGAGCTTTCATAGATATTAACAATCTGGCAAAGTTTGGTAAAAATCGGATGAAAAGTGTTGACATCAAAAAGTTAACATATTTTTCAATAATTCAAGGGCCATAACTTTGGTTTTGCTGGTCAAATCTGGCTGGTTTTAGAATATGACCAAGCTTTCATTAATATCAACAATCTGGCAAAGTTTGGTACAGGTAGGATGCAAAATGGAGGTGCTAGGGTGTTGACAAGACTGGATATAGCAATTTTCGTTAATTCAAGGGCAATAACTCCGATGTTACTGGTCCGATCCAGTTGTTTTTCAAACTCATTCAAGCCTTCATTTATATTACTAATCTGGTAAAGTTTGGTAAAGATCGGATGAATAATAGAGGCGCATGAGTGTTGACAAGACAAAATATAGCAAATTTTGTTAATTCAAGGGCAATAACTCCAGTGTTACTGGTCCGATCAAGCTTTCATTAAAAGTAATAATCTGGTAAAGTTCGGTAACGATCGAATGAAAAATGGAAGCGCTAGTGTTGACAAGACAAAATACAGCAGTTTTTGTTAATTCAAGGGCAATAACTCCGGTGTTACGGCTCCGAACTGACTGTTTTTCAAAATTATCTAAACTTTCATTGAAATTAATAATCTGGATGAAAAATGGAGGCACTAGAGTGTTGACAAGACAAAATATAGAAATTTTCGATAATTCAAGGACAATAACTCCAGTGTTACTGGTCCGATCTGTCTGGTTTTCAAATTCGTCCGAGTTTTCATTGACATTAATAATCTGGTAAAGTTTGGTAAAGCTCGGATGAAAAATGGAGGCGCTAGAGTGTTGACAAGACAAAATATAGAAATTTTCGATAATTCAAGGACAATAACTCTGGTGTTACTGGTACGATCTGCCTGGTTTTCAAACTCGTCCGAGCTTTCATTGACATTAATAATCTGGTAAAGTTTGGTAAAGATCGGATGGAAAATGTAGAGTGAACAATCATGATTTCTCAGTGCAAGAATCTCATAATCACTACTATTGTTTACTAACTGTTAACGAACAAATGACTAATTGTGATCTTGAGTCATCACATCAATAATGTATTGAGGTCGTCAACGTCATTTGTCAACGTTCAATGTTGATGACAATTATACACAAGCTGGTTTAAAATGTAATAAATAGATCATAAGTGCTGTGTTTGATTATAAGGTAAACTTGCATTGCATGATATACCGGTTACTAAGGTGTGTTTTGTGGTTTCACTCACTCGCATCCCCTTGTTCATGAACACACCTGCCATCTTATGAAGCATTTTCTTATAATCAAACCCAGTTGTTAAATATTCTCTATTAAACTGTTGTATGTAAACCATGACTACAGGATAACTTACATTATCGGGGACCTCTGGTGACTTCAAGGCCTGTTTTCCCTCCAGAACAAACTGAGTTATGGGTCCCTTAGTATGGGGGGAGAACACTCGCGGATACTCACTATCTTCCATCATCCTAGATCCTGCTTACTGCCCTTAGCACTTTTAGTTCGAAATAACTAGCAGCAGTTCTGCAAGTGTCATGTGACCACTAATACATTTGTCATGTGACCACTAATACACTGTGTAATGTGTCATTTAACATGTACGATTCCTACAAAATTTAAATTTAACAATAATTATTTTTATTCAGCTTATGAATTTCTAACAAACACCTAGATAGGACAGCTGTTATGTTCGTTTTTTTAATCCCATCTTTACTTACAATATCTCCTAACTAAATGTATTCTCAATTATCAGGTATTAAAATTTACCAAATTATTACAATTGTATCATACTGCAATATTTATCATTAATTTAAATTTATTTAAAATTCAAGCATTTTACAAAAAAATAAATATCTAAAACTCAATGATTGAATTAAAAATTAAATTTTAAATTTAAAATTCAAAGATATTACAGAAAAGTAGCTATAATTTCAAACGTAAAGAAAGTCGCCATTACAACTTCACCTCCTCATTGGCACTAATATCTCTTGTTTCTATTTATCCGCATTGTGGTTTAGTTTTTAAAATATCTAAAATACACGGGATTTCTTTCCAAGACACTTGCATAGAGACTGAGAAATGTACTCCAAATCCAATATCACAGGAATAAAGTTATTAATTTGTTAACTACCGTTACATTCATTGGTAGTACAGATAAAATCATTAATGTTTTAAATCCAAATATTTCATTGCTCACTTTATAAAAACATCAAAGTGCACGTGAACATGGCGACTAGATAAACTAAAACATAACATGCACAACACGGATTTAAATTGAGATATAGGAACACATTTTTCGTACAAAATAATCCTTCATTTTATCACAATGTTTGTAAGTATGATTTTCTATTAGCAAAAAAGGCAAATGTTAGAACACCTAATGATTAAATGGTACAATTTACAAAAACCAAAGCATTGATACAGGTATGACTGGTAACCACGGGGCCTTATCCACGATCAAACCATCTGACACGATCTATATTCAATTAATTCTATAACATTTATAATTTGCGTATCATGTTTCATGTTACAAAACAAACGGCTTGTTCATTTATCAAAAGATTTTGGATAATATAATTTAAAAATTAAAGGACATAGCAATGAACTACTGGCAAGTCATTGAACATATTTAAACTTTATATACACAGTCCTTTTAAAAGTTCATAACCTCTTATTATTTAGTTAAGTATAAAAAAAAAAAAAGAGGCCAAAAAGGACCTTTAGATACTCTACTGGTCAACATGGCTCTTATAAAATACTATATGGCTATAAACATTGTGACCAAGTTTAATTATTGTGCGGAAACATCTTCCTTTTTTTTTTTCTTTTTTTTTACGAGGGCTGGCGTGGCGCAGTCGGTAGCGCGGCAGATTTGCAACAGGAGGCCCCAGGTTCAATCCTCCGTGGTGCCACTGAGTTTCGTCGGTGTGTTCTTGGGTAAGACACTTTCCCTTAGCCTCGTCCATCGAATGGGGACGTAAACCGGGCGGTCCCGTGTATCGGTCTATCCTCCGAGCACGATAAAGAACCATAGAAATCTATTCGATAATAAGAGTAGGGCACGGCTTCCGGATTCCTAAGTATCCTTCCCCTCTCTCTGGGGCAGCTCCAAATAACCTATACTGTGTTGATGAGCCATTAAACAACATTCAATTCAAATTTTTCAATTCAAAGGCCTTTACTCTCATGTTTCCGGAGCAATTAGGCTGATTATCGAACTTGACTTAGACAGTGTGACCATAAACATTGTAAACAAGTTTCATGAAGACTTTATTTTAAACACTTAAGTTAAAGATTTATTTTTTACTAATACAAGGGCGATAACTTTGGTATTTTGTGTGGCAATCAGGCTGGTTATCCAACTTGACCTAGACATTATGACTATAAACATTGAGACCATGTTTTGTAAAGACTGATTAACGATAATTCAAATTATAGAGTGGAAACAAAAACAGGTCGGACAGACCGACCGACCGACCGACCGACCAAGTGCAAAGCAATATACCCTTTCTTTGTCGTAGGTGAATCATAATAAAACATGAAGTTATATGTATGTATTCTGTCAATTTGATGAAAAATAAACAAGTATCATCTATTTTTAAATTTACTCAGCTGATGCAATCTTCAAACCAGTAAGAGTTTTTAGCAGCAGAGCTTATGAGATGGGGAGTTGTCCGTCCGTCCGTCCTTCCGTCGTTAACTTTTGTCTTGTTAAGACGATAGGGCCTTCATTTTTCATCCGATCTTTACCAAACTTTTATAGGTTGTTAAAATCAATGAAAGCTCGGACAAGTTCGAAAACCAGCCAGATCGGACCAGTAACAGCGGAGTTATGGCCCTTGATTTAGTTAAAAATGCTATATTGCTATATTTTGCCTCATTAAGACGATTGGGCCTTCAATTTTCATCCTATCTTCACTAAACTTTATCACATTGTTAATATCAATGAAAGCTCGGACAAGTTCGAAAACCAGCCAGATTGGACCAGTAACAGCGGAGTTATGGTCCTTGATTTAGTTAAAAATGCTATATTGCTATATTTTTCCTCGTTAAGAAGATAGGGCCTTCATTTTTCATCCTATCTTTACCAATCTTTACCATATTGTTAATATCAATGAAAGCTCGGACAAGTTCGAAAACCAGCCATATCGGACTAGTAACAGCGGAGTTATGGCCCTTGATTTAGTTAAAAATGCTATATTTTGCCTCTTTAAGACGATAGGGGCTTAATTGTTTATCCGATCTTTACCAAACT
This sequence comes from Cyrtodaria siliqua, assembly GCA_037043455.1. Taxonomy (NCBI): domain Eukaryota; kingdom Metazoa; phylum Mollusca; class Bivalvia; order Adapedonta; family Hiatellidae; genus Cyrtodaria; species Cyrtodaria siliqua. Next base: position 20,795 of record JAWPHD010013231.1, read on the forward strand.
TTATCAGATTGCTAATGTCGCTGAATGCTCGAACAAGTTTGAAAACCAGCCATATCGGACCAGTAACAGCGGAGTTGTGGCCCTTGATTTAGTTAAAAATGCTATATTTTGCCTCGTTAAGACGATAAGGGCTTCATTGTTCATCCGATCTTTACCAAACTTTATCAGATTGTTAATATAAATGAAAGCTCAGACAAGTTCAAAAACCATTCATATCAGACCAGTAACAGCGGAGTTATGGCCCTTGATTTAGTTGAAAATGCTATATTTTGCCTCATTAAGATGATAGGGCCTTCATTTTTCATCCTATCTTTACCAAACTTTACCACATTGTTATTATCAATGAAAGCTCGGAAAAGTTCGAAAAGCAGCCATATCAGACTTTTACCAGCGGAGTTATGACCCTTGATTTAGTTCAAAATGCTATATTTTGCCTCGTTAAGACGATAGGGCCTTCATTTTTCATCCGATCTTTACCAAACTTTATCAGATTGTTAATGTCAATGAAACCTCGGTCAAGTTCGAAAATCAGCCAGACCAGTAACAGCGGAGTTATGGCCCTTTATTTTGTTAAAAATGCCATTTTTTGCCTCGTCATATGATAGAGCCTTCATTTTGCATCTGATCTTTGCCAAACTTGACCAGATTTTATGAATTTTTTTTCTTTCTTTTTTTGAATTTTTTTTTTTTTTTTTTTTTTTTAATTTGGTCAATGCTTCAAAATGGCGCTCTGCTGTCCTGAAATTGAAAACACATGTTTTTAATGCGCGGTTTACGCTACAATACATAAAAAAACGTTTTTTTCCAAGGATTTCAGCCCCAAAGTCGGGGTGCGCGTTATATGCGCATGCACGCTATACCCCGACAAATACGGTATTTTTTTTTTAAATAAGATTTCTTTTGAAATTTTTTTAAATTTCTTTTGAATTTTTTTGAATTTGTATTCTTGATTCTTTTAAATTATTAATTTTTATTTTTTTTATTTTTGTAGCTCTATGTTGGACCAGTCGGACCAGTAACAGAGGAGTATGGCTCTTGGTTTAGTTAAAAATGCTATATTTTGCCTTGTTAATACGGTAGGGCCTTCACTTTTCATCTGATCTTTACCAAACTAAACCAGATTCTTTAGTTATGGCCCTTGATTTAGTCAAAAAGCTGTTTTTTTGCCCGAAACTTTCAAAAAAATGTAAATGGCAGTCACTCGCTTCATTGATGTTACGCAGCAAATTAAGAGTTAATGTCAAATACGGGTCTAATTTAGAGAGTATTTCGGACACCAGGGTGGTGGGGCTTACATCCCTATCTTGTGCTTACATCCCCATCTTGTACCACGAGTTTGAACACGCATAAATGTACACAAGTTTACACACTAAGCACAATTCAATTGACTGATACTTGAACAAAAATTCAAATGAAATAAATCTGGACAAAATATATCTGATTACATCAATTTTATATCATTTATGAAGAATAGTATTTTAAAATTCATTAAAATTATTGATTGATAAGTTATTTCTTTGGCAATTTGCCTGAAGATTGACTTGACACTCGGAGATAAGTCGAACTAGTGGTAGTTTATATTGGAGCTCTGTTACCAGTTTATCGTTTTTACAGTTTGATAAATGCAAAAGGTGATAAGGCTATAAACGGAAGAGATATAAGATCAAGTTTCAGTTAAATAAGAAAAGGTATGGGTGACATGAAAATTTAAATTTGAGTCCATATCAGCAAAATAAATTTATCTGCATAATATAGAACTGACAAGTTTCTACAGGAATTAAAGTTTAGGTTGTTGTTGTTTGCTAATTATCAATCAATGTATGTTTTGTAGCCATTTGCAACACTATTAGTATTTGTAGTATCCTCTGTTAGGTCTTTCAAGTAACTATACTATCCAGCATAATGTTCTGAAGGTGCTGGTGCTTACCCAATGTAATGTAAGGTGTTGGTACTTACCTAACATAATGTACTGAAGGTGCTGGTACTTACCCAACATAATATAAGGTGCTGGTACTTACCTAACATAATGTACTGAAGGTGCTGGTACTTACCCAACATAATATAAGGTGCTGGTACTTACCTAACATAATGTACTGAAGGTGCTGGTACTTACCCAACATAATATAAGGTGCTGGTACTTACCCAACATAATGTAAAGTCCTGGTACATACCCAACATAATGTAAGGTCCTGGCACATACCCAACATAATGTAAGGTACTGGTACTTACCCAACATAATGTAAAGTCCTGGTACTTACCCAACATAATGTAAAGTCCTGGTACATACCGAACATAATGTAAGGTGCCGGTTCTTACCCAACATAATGTAAGGTGCCTGTACTTACCCAACATAATGTAAAGTCCTGGTACATACCGAACATAATGTAAGGTGCTGGTACTTACCCAACATAATGTAAGGTCCTGGTACATACCCAACATACTGAAAGGTCCTGGCACATACCCAACATAATGTAAGGTGCAGGTACTTACCCAACATAATGTAAGGTGCTGGTACTTACCCAACATAATATAAGGTGCCGGTACTTACCCAACATAATGTAAAGTCCTGGTACATACCGAACATAATGTAAGGTGGTGGTACTTACCCAACATAATGTAAGGTCCTGGTACATACCCAACATAATGTAAGGTCCTGGCACATACCCAACATAATGTAAGGTGCAGGTACTTACCCAACATAATGTAAGGTGCTGGTACTAACCCAACATAATGTAAGGTGCTGGTACTTACCCAACATAATGTAAGGTGCTGGTGCTTACCAAACATAATGTAAGGTGCAGGTACTTACCCAACATAATGTAAGGTGCTGGTACTTACCCAACATAATGTAAGGTGCTGGTACTTACCAAACATAATGTAAGGTGCTGGTACTTACCCAACATAATGTAAGGTGCTGGTGCTTACCAAACATAATGTAAGGTTTTGGTACTTACCGAACATAATCTAAGGTGCTGGTACTTACCAAACATAATGTAAGGTGCTGGTACATACCGAACATAATGTAAGGTGCTGGTACTAACCAAACATAATGTAAGGTGCTGGTACTTACCCAACATAATGTAAGGTCCTGATACTGACCCAACATAATGTAAGGTCCTGATACTGACCCAACAGAATGTAAGATGCTGGTACTTACCCAACATAATGTAAGGTCCTGGTACTTACCCAACGCAAAGTAAGGTACTGGTACTTACCCAAAATAATGTAAGGTGTTGGTGCTTACCCAACATAATGTAAGGTCCTGATACTGATCCAACATAATGTAAGGTGTTGGTGCTTACCAAACTTAATGTAAGGTGTTGGTACATACCCAAGATCCTGGTACATACCCAACATAATGCAAGGTACTGGTACTTACATGACATAATGTGAGGTACATACCCAACATAATGAAACACACACACTGGTACTTACCCAACATAATGTAACGTACTGATACTTACCCGATATAATGCACCATACGGGTACTTACCCGACATAATGTAACGCACTGGTACTTACCCGACATAATGTAACGTACTGGTACTTACCCGACATAATGTAACGCACTGGTACTTACCCAACATAATGTAACATACTGGTACTTACCCGACATAATGTAACATACTGGCACTTACCCGATATAATGAAACATACTGGCACTTACCCGACATAATGTAACGCACTGGTACTTACCCGACATAATGTAACGTACTGGTACTTACCCGACATAATGTAACGTACTGGTACTTACCCGACATAATGTAACATACTGGCACTTACCCGATATAATGAAACATACTGGCACTTACCCGACATAATGTAACGCACTGGTACTTACCCGACATAATGTAACGTACTGGTACTTACCCGACATAATGTAACGTACTGGTACTTACCCGACATAATGTAACGTACTGGCACTTACCCGACATAATGTAACATACTGGTACTTACCCGACATAATGTAACATACTGGCACTTACCCGACATAATGTAACGCACTGGTACTTACCCGACATAATGTAACGTACTGGTACTTACCCGACATAATATAACATACTGGCACTTACCCGATATAATGAAACATACTGGCACTTACCCGACATAATGTAACGTACTGATACTTACCCGACATAATGTAACATACTGGTACTTACCCGACATTATGTCACATACTGGCACTTATCCGATATAATGAAACATACTGGCACTTACCCGACATAATGTAACACACTGGTACTTACCCGACATAATGTAACACACTGGTACTTACCCGACATAATGTAACGCACTGGTACTTACCCGACATAATGTAACGTACTGATACTTACCCGACATAATGTAACGCACTGGTACTTACCCGATATAATGTAACATACTGGCACTTACCCGACATAATGTAACATACTGGTACTTACCCGACATAATGAAACATACTGATACTTACCCGACATAATGTAACGTACTGATACTTACCCGACATAATGAAACATACGGGTACTTACCCGACATAATGTAACATACGGGTACTTACCCGACATAATGTTACATACAGATACTTACCCGACATAATGTAACGTACTGGTACTTACCCGACATAATGAAAAAAATACTGGTACTTACCCGACATTATGTCACATACTGGTACTTACCCGACATAATGTAACGCACTGGTACTTACCCCACATAATGTAACATACTGGTACTTACCCCACATAATGTAACATACTGGTACTTACCCGACATAATGTAACATACTGGTACTTACCCCAAATAATGTAACACACTGGTACTTACCCCACATAATGTAACATACTGGTACTTACCCCACATAATGTAACACACTGGTACTTACCCCACATAATGTAACACACTGGTACTTACCCCACATAATGTAACATACTGGTACTTACCCGACATTATGTAACACACTGGTACTTACCCCACATAATGTAACATACTGGTACTTACCCGACATTATGTAACACACTGGTACTTACCCCACATAATGTAACACACTGGTACTTACCCCACATAATGTAACATACTGGTACTTACCCGACATAATGTAACATACTGGTACTTACCCCACATAATGTAACACACTGGTACTTACCCCACATAATGTAACATACTGGTACTTACCCCACATAATGTAACACACTGGTACTTACCCCACATAATGTAACATACTGGTACTTACCCCACATAATGTAACATACTGGTACTTACCCGACATAATGTAACATACTGGTACTTACCCCACATAATGTAACACACTGGTACTTACCCAACATAATGTAACATACTGGTACTTACCCCACATAATGTAACACACTGGTACTTACCCCACATAATGTAACACACTGGTACTTACCCCACATATTGTAACATACTGGTACTTACCCGATATAATGTAACACACTGGTACTTACCCCACATAATGTAACATACTGGTACTTACCCGACATAATGTAACACACTGGTACTTACCCCACATAATGTAACATACTGGTACTTACCCGATATAATGTAACATACTGGTACTTACCCGACATAATGTAACATACTGGTACTTACCCGATATAATGTAACATACTGATACTTACCCGACATAATGTAACATACTGGTACTTACCCGACATAATGTAAAATACTGATACTTACCCGACATAATGTAAAATACTGATACTTACCCGACATTATGTCACATACTGATACTTACCCGACATAATGTAACATACTGGTACTTACCCGACATAATGTAAAATACTGGTACTTACCCGACATAATGTAACACACTGGTACTTACCCCACATAATGTAACATACTGGTACTTACCCGACATAATGTAACACACTGGTACTTACCCCACATAATGTAACATACTGGTACTTACCCGATATAATGTAACATACTGGTACTTACCCGACATAATGTAACATACTGGTACTTACCCGATATAATGTAACATACTGGTACTTACCCGACATTATGTAACATACTGGTACTTACCCCACATAATGTAACATACTGGCACTTACCCGACATAATGTAACATACTGGTACTTACCCGATATAATGTAACATACTGGCACTTACCCGATATAATGAAACATACTGGCAATTACCCGACATAATGTAACGCACTGGTACTTACCCGACATAATGTAACATACTGGTACTTACCCGACATAATGTAAAATACTGATACTTACCCGACGTAAAATACTGATACTTACCCGACGTAAAATACTGATACTTACCCGACATAATGTAAAATACTGATACTTACCCGACATAATGTTAAATATTGGTACTTACCCGACATAATGTAAAATACTGGTACTTACCCGACATAATGTAAAGTGTTTGTAAGCTTTCTCTAATTTTTCTGTACTATCCATTATATATCACTATACGAAAGATCATTACGAAACAGCATGCTTACACTGTTACAACACTGTTACAAGTAAAATGCACTTTCTTCTTGGTTACACACATATTTTAGTCCATTGCAAAAGGTTTAAGTTTTTTCAGTTTATTATCCAGTAGAAAAACTGTTCAGGAGAACTTTAAGTACACCATGTTTATTTTGTATGTGGTTTAAATTTACTTCCTACAGTATTTGCTAGGTCCACAAACATATGATTCAATAAATGTCTTCTTTACAACAATAATTATTTCACAAAAGAAAAAGAGCACATTCAATTTTGGACAGATTTATTGAAGATCTATCATGTAGGTGTTACAGTATACAAAGTTCAATGTCGGGGACAAAAGATATAAAAGAAATGATAATGTAGTGAATCAACACTGACTGATTATACCCACTTTCCACACAGACATTATAATCTGTATTGTGCAGTCCACTTGTCCACAAGAGTAGTAAATACAAGCTATTTTAGTTACATCATGATTATATACCAGCTGTGTTAGTTACATCATGATTACATACAAACTGTGTTAGTTACATCATGATTGCATACAAACATGATTACATACCAGCTGTGTTAGTTACATGATGATTACATACAAACTGTGTTAGTTACTTCATAATTACATACCAGCTGTGTTAGTTACATCATGATTACATACAAACTGTGTTAGTAACATCATGATTACATACAAGCTGTGTTAGTTACATCATGATTACATACAAACTGTGTTAGTTACATCATGATTACATACAAACTGTGTTAGTTACATCATGATTGCATACAAACATGATTACATACCAGCTGTGTTAGTTACATGATGATTACATACAAACTGTGTTAGTTACTTCATAATTACATACCAGCTGTGTTAGTTACATCATGATTACATACAAACTGTGTTAGTTACTTCATAATTACATACCAGCTGTGTTAGTTACATCATGATTACATACCAGCTGTGTTAGTTACATGATGATTACATACAAACTGTGTTAGTTACTTCATAATTACATACCAGCTGTGTTAGTTACATCATGATTACATACCAGCTGTGTTAGTTACATCATGATTACATACAAACTGTGTTAGTTACATCATGATTGCATACAAACATGATTACATACCAGCTGTGTTAGTTACATGATGATTACATACAAACTGTGTTAGTTACTTCATAATTACATACCAGCTGTGTTAGTTACATCATGATTACATACAAACTGTGTTAGTAACATCATGATTACATACAAGCTGTGTTAGTTACATCATGATTACATACAAACTGTGTTAGTTACATCATGATTACATACAAACATGATTACATACCAGCTGTGTTAGTTACATCATGATTACATACAAACTGTGTTAGTTACATCATGATTACATACAAACTGTGTTAGTTACATCATGTTTACATACAAACCGTTTTAGTTACATCATGATTACATACAAACTGTGTTAGTTACATCAACATACAAACTGTGTTAGTTACATCATGATTACATACAAGCAAGCAAGGAATCATTTCAGTTACCAGAAAGCTGAACAAATAAGTAATGGTTTTATTAGGTCACAAGTTTGAAGTATTTGGATTAATAATGAGGCAGGTGAAGATGATGGTCCCTCTGTTGCAGAGCATAATGTAATACTACCATTATGGAGTTAATAAGCATACAATATTTTTCAATATTTTAACGCTAAAGCACATACCATTCCTTCAACTTCAACATGAAAAAATCGTGCTTTTTTTTAAAAAAAAGTGATATACCATGAAGATATTCTTTTAAAGGAAATGTTCACTGCATTTTTTACATATTTTTTAAACTAGCTGTGCTGCATACTCATTGTAATTTCTTATTGTCAGATACCCAACAGATAAAAGGACACATTAATATCTAGGCCTGCTTATTGTCAGATACCCAACAGATAAAAGGACACATTAATATATAGGCCTGCTTATTGTCAGATACCCAACAGATAAAAGGACACATTAATATCTAGGCCTGCTTATTGTCAGATACCCAACAGACAAAAGGACACATTCATATAGGCCTGCATATTGTTAGATACTCAACATTACTGTCTAAGGCCTTCTTTTTGTTAGACTAGTTACCCAACAGAAATGGACACAGTATCTTATATGTTACCCTACAGCTAATTGTTAGTTACCCACCAGATAAAAGGACACATTAATATCTAGGTCTGCTTATTGTCAGATACCCAACAGACAAAAGGACAAATAAATATATAGGCCTACTTATTGTCAGATATCCAACAGACAAAATTACATATTCATATAGGCCTGCATATTGTTAGATACTCAACAGACAAAAGGACACATTACTGTCTAGGCCTTCTTTTTGTTAGACTAGTTACCCAACAGAAATGGACACAATATCTTATATGTTACCCAACAGCTTATTGTTAGCTACCCAACAGAAATGGACGTATTATCCAACCGACAAAAGGATACATTAATATAGGCATGCATATTGTTTAAGTTACCCAACCGACAAAAGTACACATACGTATCTAGGCCTGCATATTGTTAGTTACCCCCCAAAAAAATGACACATAAATATCTAGGCATGATTTTTGCCAGTTACCAAACAGACACAAAGGACAAATTACTGTCTATGACTGCTTTTTGTTAAGTTACCCAACAGAAATGGGCACATTATCTAGGCCTACTTTAATATACCACATTAATTGAAACATATCAAACTGCTTATTAATGTATGGTGTTTATAAACAGCGCAGCTACTGTACCTCGACAAAAATGCAAAGATCGCAGTATTTTGCATAGAATATTGTCTTTGGATGGCAACAAAACATCACACTACATACCGTCATACGTAAGTTGTAACATAGTAAAATGTATAATTTCCACATAAAATCTAGCAAAATCAGTGGTCATAATAAGAAGTTTGGGTGGGAGTTGTGGTGCGGTGTGGGGTCGGAGTGGGAGAGGCTAGGCATAAACTCTGACTATCCTGTCATTAGTGTCAACTCCACTTTCACAGTTCTGATTTGTTCCACTATCTCGCATTCCGCAAAATTGTCTGTTTACAAGGGGGATAACTTTTCTTGTAAAAACACTTTCTAGATCTACAGTACTCAAAATCAAAAATCTGTAAAAAAAAATTATACAGATAACGTTAGATCTATATATTTTCTTTGAAATAAGGATACTTGAACGAGTTGCCTTATACTTAATTGTGTGTGAAAAATGTATATACACTGTTATGATAGTAGTATAGTAACATACATTTTAAGTTATCACGTGAATCGTAACATGAGAGACGAGTGTTCGTTTAATATTCAGATATATTGGATACACTGGTATCTTCAGATATACTGGATACATAGTTCTGGTTCATAATAATGCCCCTACCACTGATTTCCCCCACCGTGGGGTGCGCGTGTGGGGGAGCGGAGTTAGGTGGGGGTGGTATGTTGGGACGGCGGCGGGCATACCCGGTGAATCAGACAACAATGATGACACTGGGGAAGAGAAGTAGACAGAACCCGGTAACAACATAGGGGTATTTTATATTGATATTGATATAATAGCTTCTACCCTGGGGAATTAGACCTACATTTTGCTCCAAGGGACTGGAATTAGACAATCGATGTTTACATTTGTCTAATTCCCCCTGGGTGTGTCCGCCGCTCCCCCATTTCTTCAATCATTAATATTTAGTATAAGAGCAGTATAAAGCAAATTGTTTTCGCACATTATTAACTGTCGATAATAGTGCACTAGTAATATATTTAAGCGTGTGTTGTAGCATGTTCTCAGACAATTCTCTTTGTTCAGACACAGGTGCACTCGTTTAATTGAAAATAAGACCTGTCAGAATAACTGTGAGAATAACAGTGAGAATAACAGTTAGAATAACTGAAATAGAGCTGAAATGGACATGCTACAAAACAAATAGAGTATGGTTTCATCTCGTTGGTTAATTTAAACACCTCGATGGGCTACGCCCATCTCGGTGTTTAAATAAGCCAACTCGCTGAGACCAGACTCTATCTATTACGTAGAATAAGAAGAAAAAAATGAAAACTCAAAATATGCAAGCAGGTTTAAAGTCAAAATGACACTGGATAAATAATATAGTTGTGTCATATGTACACTTCTAAATTAGATTCTATGTTTATGTCACAGTGAACGATTTTAGATCAATATCATATCGCCAGATTTTAAATTAAATGTTATATCTGTCACATTGAACAACTTTAAATTAGATTTCATATCTATGCCGTAGTGCATGGCTTCCAGTTAGATTGTACATATATGGCGTATTGCCCGAATTGAAATTTGATATCGACTTTGAATTATAGTTTATATCTATGTCATATTGGATGACTTTCAATTAAATTAGATATCTATGTCATATTACACGACTTTGAATTAAGGTTTATATCTACGTCATATTGACCGAATTAAATTAGATTACCTATGTCATAATACACGACTTTGAATTATAGTTTATATCTATGTCATATTGCCCGACTTTAAATTAGATATATCTATGTCATATTACACGACTTTGAGTTATAGTTTATATCTATGTCATATTACCCGACTTTGACTTTGAATTGTAGTTTATATCTATGTCATATTGCATGACTTTCAATTAAATTTGAAATCTATGTCCTAGTACACGACTTTGAATTATAATTTATATCTATGTCATATTGCATGACTTTAAATTATAATTTACATCTATGTCATATTCCATGACTTTAAATTAGATTTTATATCTATGCCAGAGTATACGACTTTAAATTAGATTGTATATATATGTCATATTTACCGACTTGAAATTAGATTGTATATCTACATGTATGTCATAGTGCACGACTTAAATTTTTTACAGATTGTATATATATATGTCAAATTACACAACTTAGATACATTCCATACATATATGGCAGATAATTGTGTGTGTGTAGTTCTGAGGTTTATAGTCCCTCCACCAACAAACACGACAAGTTTCTCTGCCGCGACGGGCACAATAGAGTCTGGACTGTATATGGCAGATAATGTCATGAAGTGTCTATTTATAGAAATTAAATACGAGTCTCAAAAAAGGTTGGTCTCATTATAAATGGTGATATGGTAATATGGATCTAGTATGTTTTAGAAGCTTGTTCAACAATACACAATCAGGTTACAACATTACAGAATCAGGTTACAACATTACAGAATCAGGTTACAACAATACACAATCAGGTTACAACAATACACAAGGTTACAACAATACACAATCAGGTTACAACAATACACAATAACAATACACAATCAGGCAATCAGGTTACAACAATACATAATCAGGTTACAACAATACACAATCAGGTTACAACAATACACACTCAGGTTACAACAATACACAATCAGGTTACAACAATACACAATCAGGTTACAACAATACACACTCAGGTTACAACAATACACACTCAGGTTACAACAATACACACTCAGGCTACGTTGCTTTAATATAAAGCACGATACCATGCAAACACTCAGACCCGCCAACAACCTCTTGAAAACATTTTAAACCATTGTATACCGGTATTTAGAAAACATTCTAAATTCTTCTTATATAATGACAAAATTCAAATAAAAAGGCCTCGTACAGCGTTTATCAATCACGTATAGTTATCTTTGTGAACAAGAAGTTATTGAAGAAAACAGTTTATATTAAAATGTGGCATGATATTAATTCATGAACACGTTAACTGTACATGTACGGTACAAATGTACAATGGGCGGAATAATTAACGTGCAATACGTGTTGCTTTATCAATTTGGACTAATGTATACATGTATATGCAAACCCATAAATGGATTTTTTTTATCAATCTTTAACACTGTATTGATTTTGAACATATTAAACTAAAATAACGCGGTCTCGTCTAACGAAAGATAACCGCTGTATTATACCGACATCAGGCTTATAGAAGTATTTGCCAACGCATATATTTAACAAATATTACAGTTGAGAGAAATAACTCTAATGAATAAACCGTGTGTTTAAGCATCGTATGAATAAATACCTCAAAAAAAGTTTTCATTAAAGCATGGGGCCTAGACTAGTGGCATAGCATTGTACATTGAATATGAAAGTGAAACACGAGTTATGTTGCTTTTATTCGCATCACCCATAACAGATACATGTAACTTACTTTAGGGTTAATCTTTGGTGGAGACATGCTTATTGGTGAAAATCCTGTGAAACTGGGTGAGATCCCAATGCCGCTGTCGTCGGGGCTTACCCCAGTCGTCAATTTCTTTAGGGACGTAGGTGTATCCACGACATTACGTCCCATGAGGTCCCGGGGTTTCAACGGCGGGCTCTCGGCCAATACAGGGGAGTTCATGTTGTTCGTCGGTGGTAATACAACATTATGTCGGAATGGGCTTTCTAGCGGCTGGCCCATAACCGTAGTTATACTGCTTATTTCGGGTTTAAGCATTTTGGATGTCTTCGTTAATAATTTATTATCAAAAGCAGGACTTCTCGTCTTTCCGTAATGGTTATTTTTAATAGGGCTTACCCCATCTCCCGAGCCTCGACCAGAGTCATTACTGCTAAAAACTATATTTGTAGACCTTATAACTTCCATACTTATATGTTAACTATGTATACTGTTGTGATTGGAACCAACGAAATCTACATCTTGTACAGCCGGTCAACGTAGATGAACATGTGAACAGTCTACATGTTTTGTATTTGTGTAACAAATAATCGAAGCACGACGTTTATTAATATTCCTCTTTCGTTCACATTATCACAATCCGTCTATTTAGTATTCATAGCATATATATTGCACATCATATTCCTGACAAATTGTTTACAACTTAACTATTGATAGCATGCACGTTTTTAAAGTAAAATACAGCTCAATATAAACCCGAATATAAACCCTGTCACTAACAGGTTATATAAATCACTTATACACATATACGGATAATATTTTAATCCTATTTGCTTCTATTGGCACACCATACCACAGTTTAAAAGTTTAATTTTCACTGAACATGTATGAAAGGTTTTGCTCCAACATTGATTGAAAGTGTTATCGCGCCAGCAAGGAACGATTTCAAATCGAATATTAACATTATCTTTATTACTTTAAGGATTTCAATAAATCCCAATACTTATTCATAATTATACACCTGGCATTAAATATTTGTTAGGGTTTACTGGAGACAGCGGTATATTCAGTGTATTTTTTTATTTCAGTGCATGTCTCTTATTTAATTGATCCTGCAGTTTGATATCCATGGTGATACATGTATACATCATTACATTAATTTTATCTGATCAACTTTCTTGATAATAAAGGCCTTGATATCAATAAATTGATTCCAACATGCAAATAATTGATAACAAATTAACTACTTCAATGATATTCAATCAAAATGATTTTAGGAAATCAATATTCCCATTTATTATCCTTAAATAATGTGTATTCAAATAATTCATTTAATCATACAAAACATATTTATTGATACACTAAAATAATTACTGATGTCATTAAATGATAATTGTTTGATATCAATAAATGAATTTATATAAAAAAAAAATGAATAAATAGAAAAACGGCGCCCTATGCTAATTTCCAGAAGTGACTTGAGAGTGCGGGGCCGTTGAAGATCTAAGGTAATTCAGGTCACACTGGGTTAGGGTTCAACCTAGGTATATACAATTAATACATGTTTAGTCTTAATATTTTCAGCATTATCAATTTCACTGGGTTCAAGTACCCATTTTTTAAAGGGACACACGACAATCTTGATTTTAAAAACTCGCGGCGTCCCCTTAGTTTTTCTCTTAGCTTGCATTTGTTCAATCATTAATATTAATTGTTAGAAAAGTTGAAGGCAAACTATTTTTGCATATTACCAACTTTTTTATAATATTGCACCAATAATATAATTAAAAACTTGCTAAAATAGTGAAGAAAATTGAATATCACATTTTTTTATTTAATTATATTCAAGCAGTTTTAAAGTCAAAATGACGCAGGATAAGTAAATCCCCTTTAAAGCCCCAGTTTCGTCTTAAAGCTTGTGATCATGAACGGCGTGGTAGTTCATGCTAGAAGGTCGACGATATCGGTGAATGCACTGCAAACCAGTTGAGGGGTATACAAGTAACTTAGTTGGCGGGGGGAGTTGCCAAAAACTTAAAAACTAGTGAGATTGCTAGAATGTTACCTGACTTTGTTTTCGAAATGTCTAATGAATCTTGGTTGACATGCATGTGAATGATGAGTAACCTATTATAAGTGTAGGGCTTTGCATGGGGTAAATCCAGGGGTCTGGCGTGGTCCAGGGGTCTGGCGTGGTCCAGTGGATGGCGTGGTGGACTTGAACTCGGATTCTATCCTTATCGGAGTCGCTGAGTTTCAACGGTGTGTTCTTGGGCACGACACTTTCCCTTATAGCCTCGTTAATCTGATGGGGACATAGTCCAGGTGGGGTCTACCCTCCGAGCACGTTAAAGAACCATAGGAATGTATTAGTTAGAAAGAGTAGGACAGGTTCCCGGATGTCTATGTACCCTTCCCCGCTCTATGGAGCAGCTCTAAATAACGTTCAATGTGTTGATGAGCCATTAAACAAAAGTCAGTGGAAAGTAAATCTGCTAACGGCAGGTCGAATGTATTGCGCCTATCAATGTTTTCCCCCACTGGGTGGGCATACCCGGGGAATTAAACAGCAATGATGACACTGGGATAGGGAATTAGAACCCGGTACCAACATGGGGATATTTGATAGTGATATAATAGTACCTACCCTGGGGAATTAGACATACATTTTGCTCCTCGGTACGGGAATTAAACAATCAATTCTGTATTTTTATCTAATTCCCCGGGGTAGATACCCCTCCCCCGCCCATCCTCACCCGCGACCTTGATAGGTGCATACTAATTGTGGATTGACATTGCATGCATGCTTGTAAATGAGTTATAGATGTCAGTTTTGATGTCTGATGCATTGATTCAGTTTACAAGGGCTTAGATATTGACATTTAGTTTTTAAATTAATTACAAGTGATGTATTCCACTAAGGCTTAGATGGTGAACTTGTTAGTAATTTATTTGGTAAATTAGAAAATGACATGATCAACTAAGGCGATTTGATGATGCATAATGATGAATATGGCAAGGACTTCAACGTTGAATATATCAATGTTAGGTTTAACAAAGCTAGCGATTTTAAATAAGGCGTTTATTTTAACCTTGATAATGTCTTTGTGGTTCATGTTTTAGTTCATAAATTTATTAATTTACATGAGAATATAATCCTGCCTTAGATGAATTGAATTGGGTTTTACGGAGCACCATCACAAAAAGGTTGTATGGCGCCAAGATGAATGAACATTCAGGCCCACCCTCAAATTACATTGATACAAAACATATGCAGAATGGGCCTAGAACCTTCTCACCTGCAGAACTGTAGAGTTGCTGCAGATTTGGTTGTAAACGCTCCGTTTTTTTGCTGTCACCGCTCAAGTAGCACCTGAAAGCAGTGGTGATGAGAAAGACCATTAATGAACATCAATTCAGAATTTGTTTTACCCCTCTGCCTGGATAAGCAGACAGGGGGCCTGTTCTTGCCCGGAAACAACACCGCTAAGATGATGCACCCCACCAAATTAATGAGTTAGAATATGACAGACTTGGCAGATGACCTTGTGAATGATAATGTAAACAAACCTGACAATAAGTCGGTAAGTGGAAAGGGACCCCTTTTCCCACTTACCCAATAAGTCGGCTGATACTGAGCTAGTGAAATTGCTTATATTTGCATGCAGAGGACATTGTCAAGAATTTTGAATTTTCATTTTTTCCCTATTTGTTACTTGATAAACCGGGAACAATGTGGAACGTTCTTCTTGAAACAGGTAATGAGGGTTGAGATTATGACGTTACCGGAGGACGATAGTGTTTTAATATAAAAGTGTTATATAAATTATTTCCTTAATTAAGATGGTGGTTCAATGGAAATCAATAAGTTATGAAAATGAAGATATAATCTAATCAAATGATGAAATATAACAATTACTTTTAAAGATGTTCAAAAGAAATATTTATAAATAATTACAATAGTGAGACACGAACATAATAAAAAAAAAAAGAACTTTAAGTCTAACACACATGCTCCCCTGGAGAAATATCGGTGAAAACACAACAGAATTAACTATAACAACATTAGAGGCAAGTTTTCATTTTCCATCATGAATGAATGAGTGTTTTGCAGCCTATGCCGTATCGGGATGGAATGGGGAAGACAAAACTGACAGTCATGTTTAAGAATATGATTTCTGGAGAAGTTTTCGATACCTAGCTATTCATTTTAAAGCCATGGTATTCAGGGATTCTGAATCTGAATCTGAATCTGAATAGATACGTCGAAGTAACCAATACTGGCTTTTATTGGGATTAGCTCCCAATAGGGGTTAATTCTACCTCCTGTAAGAACTAAGTTGGCTATTGGTATCTCTCTGCTCTGAACCCAACCAACCGGTCTCTCTAAACCATAAATAACAACAAATGGTGCCTCTCTGCTATAAACTCCCTCAAGCTGGTGCCTCTCCACCAGGAATCCCATCAAACGACGGCGCCTTTCCAACATTAACCCCACTAACTTGTGCCTCTCTACTATAAACCGCAACGACTTGTGTCTCACCGTCATAAACCCCACCAACCGGTGCCTCTCCACCATAAACACCACCAAACCGTGCCTTTCCACCATAAACCCCAACAACCGGAACCCCTCGACCATAAACACCAACCGAAACCTCTCCAACACAATCTCCACCAACTGGTGCCTTTCCACCATAAATCCCACCAACTTGTGCCTAACCGCCATAAACCACAACAACCGGTGCATTTTCACCATAAACACCACCAAACCATGCCTCCACCATTAATCCTACCAACCGGAACTTCTACAACATAAACGTTAACAACCAAAACCTCTCCAACAAAACCTCCACCAACTAGTGCCTCTCCACCATAAACCCCAACAATCAGTGTCATTCCACCATAAACCCCATCAACACGTGCCTATACAACATAAACACAACCATCAGTACCTCTCCACCATAAACCCCACCAACACGTGCCTCTCCACCATAAACCCCACTAACCGGAACCTCTCCACCATAAACCCCACCAAGCAGTGGCATTTCACCATAAACACCACCAACCCGTGCCTCTCCACCATAAACCCTACCAACCGGAACTTCTCCACCATAAACCCCACCAACTGGTGCCTCTCCACCATAAACCACACCAACATGTGCCTCTCCACCGTAAACCCAACCAAACAATGCCATTCCACCATAAACCCCACCAACTAGTGCCTCTCCACCATAAACCCAACCAAAGAGTGTCATTCCACCATAAACATCTCCAACCAATGTCATTCCACCATAAATACCACCAACCCGTGACTCTCCACCATAAACCCCACCAACCAGAACCTCTCCAACACAACCTCCACCAAATGGTGCCTCTCCACCATAAACCCCATCAAGCAGTGCCATTCCACCATAAACTTCACAAAGCAGTTCCATTCCACCATAAACCCGTGCATCTCCACCATAAACGTCATCAACCGAAACCTCTCCACCACAACCTAAACCATTTCCACCATAAAGCATGTGCCTATCCAGCATAAGCCCCACTAACCGGAACCTCTCCACGATATATCCCACCAAGCAGTGTCATACCACCATAAACACCACCAACCATGCCTCTCCACCATAAACCCCACCAACCGGAACTTCTACACCATAAACCCCACCAACCGAAATCTCTCCAACACAGCCTACACCAACTTTTGCATCTCCACCATAAACCCCACCAAGCAGTGCCATTCAACTATAAACCCGACACACTGGTGCCTCTCCACAGTAAACTCCCCAACCGGAACCTGTCTACAATACACACCTCCAACCAATGTCTCTCCAGCTTAAACCCCACCAACCAGTGCCTTTCCATCATAATTCCCACCAATCAGTGTCTCTCCACCATAAACCCCACCATATCAACCCTACTGATGCCTCTCCACCATAAACCTCACCAACTGGTGTATCTCCACCATAAACCCCACCAACCGATGCTATTCCATCATAAACCTCACCAACTAGTGCCTGTCAACCATAAACCCAACAAACCAGTGCCTTTACACCATAAACCCTAACAACCAGTGCCCCCCACCATAGATCCCACCAGCTCAAGGCTCTCCACCATAAACCCCACCACTGGTGTATCTCCACCATAAACCCCACCAGCCGGTGCCATTCCATCATAGACCTCACCAACTGGTGCCTGTCAATCATTAACCCAACAAACCAGTGCCTTTCCACCATAAACCCTAACAACCAGTGCCTCTCCACCATAGATCCCGCCAACTCAAGGCTCTCTACCATAAAACCCACCAACTGGTGCTTCTCCGCCATAAACCATGCCTTCTGGTGTCTCTCCACCATAGACCCCACCGACTCGTGTCTCCCCACCACAAACCCCACCAACCAGTACCTCTTCAGCATAAACCCAACCAACCAGTGCCACTCCACCATAAACCCCACCAACAAATGTCTCTTCAGTATAACACACACCACCAATAGGTGGAGAGACACTAGTTTGCGTGGTTTATAGTGGAGAGACACTGGTTGGTGGGTTTACAGTGGAGTGTCACTGGTTGGTTGTGTTTATAGTGGAGAGGCACTGGTAAGTGGGGCTTATGGTGGAGACAGCGGTAGGTGGGATTTATGGTGGAGGGGCCCTGGTTGGTGGTGTTTATGGTGGAGAGACACCAGCTGGTGGGGTATATGATTGAGAGACACCGGTTGGTGGGGTTTATAGTGGAGATGCATATGTTGGTGGTGTTATAGTGAAGAGACACTGATTGGGAGGTTTACGATGGCAAGGCACTGGTTGGTGGTGTGTATAGTGGAGAGGCACTGGTTGGTGGTCTTTATAGTGGAGAGGCACTGGTGGTGGGGGCTTATCGTTGAGAGATACCGGTTGGTGAGAGGTTTATGGTGGAGAGGCCCTGGTCGGTGGTGTTTATGATGGAGAAACACCAGTTGGTAGGCTTTATGATGGAGAGGTCCTGGTTGGTGGTATTTATTGTGGAGAGACACCAGTTGATGGTTTTTGGTGGAGATGCCTAGGTTGTTGGTGTTTATGGTGGAGAGGCACAACCAATCAGTGCCTCTCCACCTTAAACCCCACCAGCTGGCGCCTCTCCACCATGAAACCGTTGTGATTCAACAAGTCTTGATTTTAAGGCATTTCAGTGTACAAGATGGTGACGTGTGCAGTTAAGTATGATATCTACTAGGCATCGGGTAGTTTATGTGCGCGGCAAAACAAAATTCTATGAGCTCCGACAGCGAAAAGAGGCTTAAATTGCTATTGAATGTTTTAACAGAAGATTATTGTAAAGCTTTCCTATTAAAATTGATCCCATCCGAAACATTTGTTACTAGAAAACCAATAAAGCAGAACTGCACATTGAAACGGTACTGCAATATTGATTCTCAGATGAACTGAAAATCCAGTTAATGATCCGACATCATCTTAAGATGATAATCCATCTGTAAATACGTTCAGTCCAGTTGTGGGAACTACGTGTTTTCTTGAATATTAAGAATTAGCCGTAGATATTGATTAAATATGATTAATATGATCTGTTAGGGAAGTATTACTTAAATTGATAAGAAAAATAGAAAATGTGTCCAGGGGACGCGAATGTCCGCTCGGTTGCTTATAAAATGGAGTAACAAATTGTTAAGTGTAATATTAAAAGGCAAGTTATATGGACCTGATTTGGGTAGGAACATAATGGTGAGTGCGTTTGAAGTTTGAATACTGTAAGGCGTTTGGTATGTGAGTAACTGAACTGACTTAATAAACAAGAAGGCCAAGATGGCCCTAAATCGATCACCTGAGTACTACTGGCCCATTATACAACTTCTTCGAAATCTTATGGTCATGTACAATCTGTGCAACTTTGTTAAGATTGTTCAAGAAATGTGGCCTCTGTTGTGTTAGCAACATTGATATAAAGACACTGACAAAGTTTGCTAAAGATCAAATACAAAGTGAAGGTGCTAGAGTGTAGCCCCTTGGGCAGGGCCAAATGTGACCCCGGAGCTACATGTACCATATGAGAGCTGTGTGTTTTGTGGTTTCAGAGAAGAATTGTAAAACACGTGACCCCAGGGGCAGGGCCAAATGTGACCCCAGGGTCACCATTTGAATAAACTTGGGAAAGGACCATAAGCTCATAGTAAATTCAAAATATTAAACCTCTGGCTCTTGTAGTTTCAGAGAAGATGTTTCAATTGTTTTACTATATAGATACTATACAAATTTGACCCCAGGGTCACCATTTGAACAAACTTGGTAGAGGACCATAAGCTTATAGCAAATGCAAAATATTAAATCTCTGGCTCTTGCAGTTTCAGAAAGAAGATTTTTTAAAAGGTTTTCCCTATACAAGTCTATGTAAAAAATGTGAGCCCTGGGGCGGGGCCAAATGTGACCCCAGTGTCACCATTTTAACAAACTTGGTAAAGGCGCATCAGCTTATAGTAAATGCAAAATACTAACCTCTGGATCTTGTAGTTTCAGAGAAGAAGATTTTAATTTTTTCCCTTTGTAAAACTGTGACGCCTGTTACGGGGCCAAATTGAACCCCCCAGGGGCACCATTTAAACAAACTTGGTAGAGGACATTTAGCTGATGCTACTTGTAATATATGAGAGCTCTGTGCCTTGTGGTTTCAGAAAAGAAGATTTTTTTAAATATTGTTCCTATGTAAGTCTATGAAAAGCATGAACAATCTAAATATACAAACTTTGTACGCCCGGGGCACGGCCATTTTTGACCCCGGCGACTTCATTTGAACAAACTTGATAGTCTAGGTATTGGCGATCATTTAAAAGAAAAAAATGTCGAAATCTGTCCAGCGGCTCATGAGAAGAAGATTTTTTAAGGTTTCGACTATATATGGTAATATCGGCCATCTTGGATGTTGCGATGAACTAATTTTAAGAAATCTAAAGACCATTTATCTAAGGATCATCCATGTGAAGTTTGGTCAAAATTGGCCAAGTAGTTTCTGAGGAGAAGTCGTTTGAAGCAAAAGTTAACGACGACGGACGACGGACGAAAAGTGACACCAGTAGATCACCTTGAGCCTTCGGGTCAGGTGATCTAAAAACGTCAATGTCAAATTTAAATGTAAATTAACAAAGTATAAAAGGTAGGTCAAGGTCATTTACATTGACCTGATTTGGGTAGGAACATATTGCTGTCATATAGATGTAAGTGTGTATGAAGTTTAAAAGCTGTGCTGCTTCTGGTATCAGAGTAATGGACATAATAAAAAACTTGAATGTAAAACTTTAATGTAAATTAACAAAGTGTAAAAAGTAGGTCAAGGTAATTCAGATTGACCCACATTTCATTGGAACATATCGCTGTCATGTAGTTATCAACATTTGTAAAGTTTGAAAGCTCTAAGGCATCTGGTGTTGGAGAAATGGACTTAACAAAAAACTTTGATGTAAAAAACTTGAATGAAAAACTTTGATGTAAATTAACAAAGTGCAAAAAGTAGTTCAAGGTCATTTATATTGACCTGATTCGGGTTGGAACATACTGCTGTCATACAGATGTAAGTGTGTTTGAAGTTTGGAAACTGTATGACTTTTGGTATCTGAGAAGCTGAATAAATAAAAAAAACTTGAATGTAAAACTTCAATGTAAATAATCAAAGTGTAAAAAGTAGGCTAAGGTCATTTATATTGACCTGATTCGGGCAGGAACATATTGCTGTCATACAGATGTAAGTGTGTATGAAGTTTGGAAACTGTATGGCTTTTGGTATCTGAAGCTGAGTTAATAAAAAAACTTGAATGTATAACTTCAATGTAAATTAACAAAGTGTAAAAAGTAGGCTAAGGTCATTTATATTGACCTGATTTGGGTAGGGACATATTTCTGCCATATAGATGTAAGTGTGTATGCAGTTTGAAAACTGTACGGCATTTGGTATCTGAGAAATTGACTTAATAAAAAACTTGAATGTAAAAATGGGACGTCCGGACGTACGGCCGTGCGGACCAACGGACAAGGGTAACTCTGTATGACCGCAACACTTTCGTGGCGGGACATAAACATGTTGCCAGTAGTTGTTATTAACAGTCAAACTCCTGTGATTTTTAGTTCACAAAATATGACTTATTATTGAAAAATAAGATTATTTTTGCATATTACAAATTGACTTATTTGCATCAATTATATATTTTAACTCCCAGTAGAATATCAAAATATAAAATGAAAAATGAAAATGTATTACCTTTTATATATGCCAGCAGATTTAAAGTCAAAATGATACTAGATATATAAATGAATGTGTAAATTGTAATGTTTAAAAGCTACTTTAAGATTGCCGTGTGTCCAAGCTACTTTAAGATTGCCGTGTGTCCCAGATACTTTAAGATGGCCATGTGTCCAAGCTACTTTAAGAGTGCCGTGTGTCCCAGCTACTTTAAGATTGCCGTGTGTCCCAGCTACTTTAAGATTGCTGTGTGTCCCAGCTACTTTAAGACTGATGTGTGTCCCAGCTACTTTAAGATTTCTGTGTGTCCCAGTTACTTTAAGATTGCCGTGTGTCCCAACTACATTAAGATTGCCGTGTGTCCCAGCTACTTTAAGATTTCTGTGTGTCCCAGCTACTTTAAGATTGCCGTGTGTCCCAGCTACTTTAAGATTTCTGTGTGTCCCAGCTACTTTAAGATTGCCGTGTGTCCCAGCTACTTTAAGATTGCCGTGTGTCCCAGCTACATGAAGATTGCCGTGTGTCCCAGATACTTTAACATTTCTGTGTGTCCCAGCTACTTTAAGATTGCCGTGTGTCCCAGCTACTTAAGATTTCTGTGTGTCCCAGCTACTTTAAGATTGCTGTGTGTCCCAGCTACATTAAGATTGCTGTGTGTCCCAGCTACTTTAAGATTTCCGTGTGTCCCAGCTACTTTAAGGTTGCCGTGTGTCCAAGCTACTTTAAGGTTGCTGTGTGTCTCAGCTACTTTAAGACTGCTGTGTATCCCAGCTACGTTAAGATTTCTGTGTGTCTCAGCTACTTTAAGATTGCAGCGTTTCCCAGCTATTTTAAGATTGCTTTGTGTCCCAGCTACTTAAAGATTACTTGTGTCCCAGCTACTTTAAGATTGCTGTGTGTCCCAGCTACTTTAAGACTGCTGTGTGTCCCAGCTACTTTAAGATTGCCTAATGTCCCAGCTACTTTAATATTGCCGCATGTCCCAGCTACTTTAAGAATGCCGTGTGTCCCAGCTATTTTAAGATTGCCGTGTGTTCCAGCTACTTTAAGATTGCCGTGTGTTCTAGCTACTTTAAGATTGCTGTGTGTCCCAGCTACTTTACGACTGTTGTTTGTCTCAGCTATTTAAGATTGCCGTGTGCTCCAGCTACTTTAAGATTTCTGTGTGCTCCAGCTACTTTAAGATTGCCGTGTGTCCCAGCTACTTTAAGATTGCCGTGTGTCCCAGCTATTTTAAGATTGCCGTGCGTCCCAACTACTTTAAGATTGCTGTGTGTCCAAGCTACTTTAAGATTGCTGTGTCCTAGCTACTTTAAGATTGCCGTGTGTCCCAGCTACTTTAAGATTGTTGTGTGTCCCAGCTACTTAAATATTACTTGTGTCCAAGCTACTTTAAGATTGCCGTGTGTCCCAGCTACGTTTAGGTTGCCTTGTGTCCCAGCTACTTTACGATTGCCGTGTGTCCCATCTACTTTAAGGTTGCCGTGTGTCAAAGCTACTTTAAGATTGATGTGTGTCCCAGCTACTTTAAGATGTCCGTGTGTCCCAGCTACTTTAAGACTGATGTGTGTCCCAGCTAATTTAAGATTGCATTGAGTCCCAGTTACTTTAAAATTGCCGTATGTCCCAGCTACTTTAAGGTTGTCGTGTGTTCCATCTACTTTAAGATTGCTGTGAGTCCCAGTTACATTAAGATTGCTGTGTGTCCCAGCTACTTTAAGATTGCTGTGTGTCCCAACTACTTTAAGATGTCCGTGTGTCATAGCTACTTTAAGATTGCAGTGTTTCCCAGCTACTTTAAGATTGCCATATGTCCAAGCTACTTTAAGGTTGCCGTGTGTCCCAGCTACTTTAAGACTGCTGTGTGTCAAAGCTACTTTAATATTGCAGTGTTTCCCAGGTACTTTAATATTGCTTTGTGTCCCAGCTACTTAAATATTGCCGCTTGACCCAGCTAGCTACTTTAAGATTGCCGTGTATCCGAGCTATTTTAAGATTGCCGTGTGTTCCAGCTACTTTACGACTGTTGTGTGTCTCAGCTATTTTAAGATTGGCGTGTGCTCCAGCTACTTTAAGATTGCCGTGTAAGACAGTTGTGTGTCTCAGCTATTTTAAGATTGACGTGTGCTCCAGCTACTTTAAGATTTCTGTGTGTCCCAGCTATATTAAAATTGCCGTGTGTCCCAGCTACTTTAAGATTGCCGTGTGTCCCAGCTACTTTAAGGTTGCTGTATGTCCCAGCTACTTAAGGATTACTTGTGTCCCGGCTACTTTAAGATTGCCTTGAGTCCCAGCTACTTTAAGATTGCCGTGTGCCCCAGCTACTTTAAGGTTGCCGTGTTTCCCAGCTACTTTAAGATTGCTGTGTGTCCCAGCTGCTTTAAGATTGCCGTGTGTCCCAGCTGCTTTAAGATTGCCGTGTGTGCCAGTTACTTTAAGATTGCCGTGTGTCCAAGCTGCTTTAAGATTGCCGTGTGTCCCAGCTGCTTTAAGATTGCTGTGTGTTCCAACTACTTTAAGAATACCGCGTGTTCCAGCTACTTTAAGATTGCCGTGTGTCCCAGCTACTTTAAGATTGCCGTGTGACCTAGCTACTTTAATATTGCCGTGTGTTCCAGTTACTTTAAGATTGTCGTGTGTCCCAGCTGCTTTAAGATTGCCGTGTGTCCCAGCAACTTTAAGATTGCCGTGTGTCCAAGCTGCTTTAAGAATACCGCGTGTTCCAGCTACTTTAAGATAGCTATGTGTCCCAGCTACTTTAAGATTGCCGTGTGTCCCAGCTATTTTAAGATTGCCGTGTGCTCCAGCTACTTTAAGATTTCTGTGTGTCCCAGCTACTTTAAGATTGCCGTGTGTCCCAGCTACTTTAAGATTGCCGTATGTCCCAGCTATTTTAAGATTGCCGTGTGTCCCAACTACTTTAAGATTGCTGTGTGTCCAAGCTACTTTAAGATTGCTGTGTCCTAGCTACTTTAAGATTGCCGTGTGTCCCAGCTACTTTAAGATTGTTGTGTGTCCCAGCTACTTAAATATTACTTGTGTCCAAGCTACTTTAAGATTGCCGTGTGTCCCAGCTACGTTAAGGTTGCCTTGTGTCCCAGCTACTTTATGATTGCCGTGTGTCCCATCTACTTTAAGGTTGCCGTGTGTCAAAGCTACTTTAAGATTGATGTGTGTCCCAGCTACTTTAAGATGTCCGTGTGTCAAAGATACTTTAAGGTTGCTGTGTGTTCCAGCTACTTTAAGATTGCATTGAGTCCCAGCTACTTTAAGATTGTCGTGTGTTCCAGCTACTTTAAGATTGCCGTGTGTCCCAGCTGCTTTAAGATTGCCGTGAGTCCCAGCTACTTAAAGACTCTTGTGTGTCTTAGCTATTTTAAGATTGCTGTGTGCCACACCAATTTTTAGATTGCTGTGTGTCCCATCTATTTTAAGAATGCCGTGTGTTTCAGCTACTTTATGCCGTGTGTTCCAGCTACTTTAAGATTACTGTGTGTCCCAGCTACTTTTAGATTTCTGTCTGTCCCAGCTACTTTAAGACTGATGTGTGTCCCAGCTACTTTAAGATTTCTGTGTGTCACAGTTACTTTAAGATTGCCGTATGTCCCAGCTATTTTAAGGTTGCCGTGTGTCCCATCTACTTTAAGATTGCTGTGAGTCCCAGTTACATTAAGATTGCTGTGTGTCCCAGCTACTTTAAGATTGCTGTGTGTCCCAACTACTTTAAGATGTCCGTGTGTCATAGCTACTTTAAGATTGCAGTGTTTCCCAGCTACTTTAAGATTGCCATATGTCCAAGCTACTTTAAGGTTGCCGTGTGTCCCAGCTACTTTAAGACTGCTGTGTGTCCAAGCTACTTTAATATTGCAGTTTTTCCCAGCTACTTTAATATTGCTTTGTGTCCCAGCTACTTAAATATTGCCGCTTGACCCAGCTAGCTACTTTAAGATTGCCGTGTATTCGAGCTATTTTAGGATTGCCGTGTGTTCCAGCTACTTTAAGATTGCCGTGTGTTCCAGCTACTTTAAGATTGCTGTGTGTCCAAGCTACTTTACGACTGTTGTGTGTCTCAGCTATTTTAAGATTGGCGTGTGCTCCAGCTACTTTAAGATTGCCGTGTAAGACAGTTGTGTGTCTCAGCTATTTTAAGATTGACGTGTGCTCTAGCTACTTTAAGATTTCTGTGTGTCCCAGCTACATTAAAATTGCGGTGTCCCAGCTACTTTAAGATTGCCGTGTGTCCCAGCCACTTTAAGGTTGCTGTGTGTCCCAGCTACTTAAGGATTACTTGTGCCCCGGCTACTTTAAGATTGCCTTGAGTCCCAGCTACTTTAAGATTGCCGTGTGCCCCAGCTACTTTAAGGTTGCCGTGTTTCCCAGCTACTTTAAGATTGCCGTGTGTCCCAGCTGCTTTAAGATTGCCGTGTGTCCCAGCTACTTTAAGATTGCCGTGTGTGCCAGTTACTTTCAGATTGCCGTGTGTCCAAGCTGCTTTAAGATTGCCGTGTGTCCCAGCTGCTTTAAGATTGCTGTGTGTTCCAACTACTTTAAGAATACCGCGTGTTCCAGCTACTTTAAGATTGCCGTGTGTCCCAGCTACTTTAAGATTGCCGTGTGACCCAGCTACTTTAAGATTGCCGTGTGTTCCAGTTGCTTTAAGATTGCCGTGTGTCCCATCTGCTTCAAGATTGCCGTGTGTCCCAGCAACTTTAAGATTGCCGTGTGTCCAAGCTGCTTTAAGAATACCGCGTGTACCAGCTACTTTAAGATAGCTATGTGTCCCAGCTACTTTAAGATTGCCGTGTGTCCCAGCTGCTTTAAGATTGCCGTGTGTCCCAGCAACTTTAAGACTGTTGTATTTCTCAGCTATTTTTAGATTGCTGTGTGTCCCATCTATTTTAAGAGTGCCGTGTGTTTCAGCTACTTTATGCCGTGTGTTCCAGCTACTTTAAGATTTCTGTGTGTCTCAGCTACTTTAAGATTGCAGCGTTTCCCAGCTATTTTAAGATTGCTTTGTGTCCCAGCTACTTAAAGATTACTTGTGTCCCAGCTACTTTAAGATTGCTGTGTGTCCCAGCTACTTTAAGACTGCTGCGTGTCCCAGCTACTTTAAGATTGCCTAATGTCCCAGCTACTTTAATATTGCCGCGTGTCCTAGCTACTTTAAGATTGCCGTGTGTCCCAGCTATTTTTAGATTGCCGTGTGTTCCAGCTACTTTAATATTGCCGTGTGTTCCAGCTACTTTAAGATTGCTGTGTGTCCTAGCTACTTTGCGACTGTTGTTTGTCTCAGCTATTTTAAGATTGCCGTGTGCTCCAGCTACTTTAATATTTCTGTGTGTCCCAGCTACTTTAAGATTGCCGTGTGTCCCAGCTACTTTAAGATTTCTGTGTGTCCCAGTTACTTTAAGATAGCTGTGTGTCCCAGCTACTTTAAGATTGCCGTGTGTCCCAGCTACATGAAGATTGCCGTGTGATCCAGCTACTTTAAGATTTCTGTGTGTCCCAGCTACTTTAAGATTGCCGTGTGTCCCAGCTACTTTAAGATTGCCGTGTGTCCCAGTTACTTTAAGATTGCTGTGTGTCCCAGCTACATTAAGATTGCTGTGTGTCCCAACTACTTTAAGACTGCTGTGTGTCCCAGCTACTTTAAAATTCCTGTGTGTCCCAGTTACTTTAAGATTGCTGTGTGTCCCATTCCTGAAACTAGCGTGACACTGTGCGTTTTCAGCAATGTTTGTTTGTTTGTTTGTATGGTGTTTTACGTCATTTTCAACACATGTAAGGTTATATATGACGGTCGATTTTTTGTGGTGGAGGCAGACCACCCACTTTTCCTGGGTAGAACCAGTACTGTACACCTCCCGTCATCCGAAAAATTCGACACTTCCTCACTTACAAGTCTAGCTCCCAGTTACTTTCAGATTGCTGTGTGTCCCAGCTACATTAAGATTGCCGTGTGTCCCAACTACTTTAAGACTGCCGTGTGTCCCAGCTACTTTAAGATTGCCGTGTGTCCCAGCTACTTTAAGATTTCTGTGTGTCCAAGTTACTTTAAGATTGCTGTGTGTCCCAGCTACATTAAGACTGCTGTGTGTCCCAGCTACTTTAAGATTGCTGTGTGTCCCAGCTACTTTAAGATGTCCGTGTGTCACAGCTACTTTAAGATTGCTGTGTGTCCCAGCTACTTTAAGATTTCCGTGTGTCCCAGCTACTTTAAGATTGCCGTGTGTCCCAGCTACTTTAAGGTTGCTGTGTGTCTCAGCTACTTTAAGACTGCTTTGTATCCCAGCTACTTTAAAATTTCTGTGTGTCTCAGCTATTTTAAGATTGCTTTTTGTCCCAGCTACTTAAAGATTACTTGTGTCCCAGTTACTTTAAGATTGCTGTGTGTCCCAGCTACATTAAGATTGCTGTGTGTCCCAACTACTTTAAGACTGCTGTGTGTCCCAGCTACATTAAGATTGCTGTGTGTCCCAACTACTTTAAGACTGCTGTGTGTCCCAGCTACTTTAAGATTGCCGTGTGTCCCAGCTACTTTAAGATTTCTGTGTGTCCAAGTTACTTTAAGATTGCTGTGTGTCCCAGCTACATTAAGACTGCTGTGTGTCCCAGCTACTTTAAGATTGCTGTGTGTCCCAGCTACTTTAAGATGTCCGTGTGTCACAGCTACTTTAAGATTGCTGTGTGTCCCAGCTACTTTAAGATTTCCGTGTGTCCCAGCTACTTTAAGGTTGCCGTGTGTCCCAGCTACTTTAAGGTTGCTGTGTGTCTCAGCTACTTTAAGACTGCTGTGTATCCCAGCTACTTTAAGATTGCAGCGTTTCCCAGCTATTTTAAGATTGCTTTTTGTCCCAGCTACTTAAAGATTACTTGTGTCCCAGCTACTTTAAGATTGCTGTGTGTCCCAGCTACTTTAAGACTGCTGTGTGTCCCAGCTACTTTAAGTTTGCCTAAAGTCCCAGCTACTTTAAGATTGCCGTGTGTCCCAGCTACTTTAAGAATGCCGTGTGTCCCAGCTATTTTAAGATTGCCGTGTGTTCGAGCTACTTTAAGATTGCCGTGTGTTCTAGCTACTTTAAGATTGCTGTGTGTCCCAGCTACTTTACGACTGTTGTTTGTCTCAGCTATTTTAAGATTGCCGTGTGCTCCAGCTACTTTAAGATTTCTGTGTGTCCCAGCTACTTTAAGATTGCCGTGTGTCCCAGCTATTTTAAGATTGCCGCGTGTCCCAACTACTTTAAGATTGCTGTGTGTCCTAGCTACTTTAAGATTGCCGTGTGTCCCAGCTACTTTAAGATTGTTGTGTGTCCCAGCTACTTAAATATTACTTGTGTCCAATCTACTTTAAGGTTGCCTTGTGTCCCAGCTACTTTACGATTGCCGTGTGTCCCAGCTACTTTAAGATGTCCGTGTGTCAAAGCTACTTTAAGGTTGCTGTATGTTCCAGCTACTTTAAGATTGCATTGAGTCCCAGCTACTTTAAGATTGCCGTGTGTTCCAGCTACTTTAAGATTGCCGTGTGTCCCAGCTGCTTTAAGACTGCCGTGAGTCCCAGCTACTTAAAGACTCTTGTGTGTCTCAGCTATTTTAAGATTGCTGTGTGCCACACCAATTTTTAGATTGCTGTGTGTCCCATCTATTCTAAGAATGCCGTGTGTTTAGCTACGTTATGCCGTGTGTTCCAGCTACTTTAAGATTGCTGTGTGTCCCAGCTACTTTTAGATTTCTGTGTGTCCCAGCTACTTTAAGATTGTTGTGTGTCCCAACTACTTTAAGATGTCCCTGTGTCATAGCTACTTTAAGATTGCCGTGTGTCCCAGCTACTTTAAGACTGATGTGTGTCCCAGCTACTTTAAGATTTCTGTGTGTCCCAGTTTCTTGAAGATTGCCGTATGTCCCAGCTACTTTAAGGTTGTCGTGTGTCGCATCTACTTTAAGATTGCTGTGAGTCCCAGTTACATTAAGATTGCTGTGTGTCCCAGCTACTTGAAGATTGCTGTGTGTCCCAACTACTTTAAGATGTCCGTGTGTCATAGCTACTTTAAGATTGCAGTGTTTCCCAGCTACTTTAAGATTGCCGTATGTCCAAGCTACTTTAAGGTTGCCGTGTGTCCCAGCTACTATAAGACTGCTGTGTGTCCCAGCTACTTTAAGATTGCAGTGTTTCCCAGCTACTTTAATATTGCTTTGTGTCCCAGCTACTTAAATATTGCCGCTTGACCCAGCTAGCTACTTTAAGATTGCCGTGTATCCCAGCTATTTTAAGATTGCCGTGTGTTCCAGCTACTTTAAGATTGCCGTGTGTTCCAGCTACTTTAAGATTGCCGTGTGTTCCAGCTACTTTAAGATTGCTGTGTGTCCAAGCTATTTTAAGATTGGCGTGTGCTCCAGCTACTTTAAGATTGCCGTGTAAGACTGTTGTGTGTCTCAGCTATTTTAAGATTGACGTGTGCTCCAGCTACTTTAAGATTTCTGTGTGTCCCAGCTACTTTAAGATTGCTGTGTGTCCAAGCTACTTTAAGATTTCTGTGTGTTCCAGCTACTTTAAGATTTCTGTGTGTCCCAGCTACTTTAAGATTTCTGTGTGTTCCAGCTACTTTAAGATTGCCGTGTGTTCCAGCTACTTTAAGATTGCTGTGTGTCCAAGCTATTTTAAGATTGCCGTGTGCTCCAGCTACTTTAAGATTGCCGTGTAAGACTGTTGTGTGTCTCAGCTATTTTAAGATTGCAGTGTTTCCCAGCTACTTTAAGATTGCCGTATGTCCAAGCTACTTTAAGGTTGCCGTGTGTCCCAGCTACTATAAGACTGCTGTGTGTCCCAGCTACTTTAAGATTGCAGTGTTTCCCAGCTACTTTAATATTGCTTTGTGTCCCAGCTACTTAAATATTGCCGCTTGACCCAGCTAGCTACTTTAAGATTGCCGTGTATCCCAGCTATTTTAAGATTGCCGTGTGTTCCAGCTACTTTAAGATTGCC
This sequence comes from Cyrtodaria siliqua, assembly GCA_037043455.1. NCBI lineage: Eukaryota > Metazoa > Mollusca > Bivalvia > Adapedonta > Hiatellidae > Cyrtodaria > Cyrtodaria siliqua. Next base: position 52,605 of record JAWPHD010013231.1, read on the forward strand.
GTGTGTTCCAGCTACTTTAAGATTGCCGTGTGTTCCAGCTACTTTAAGATTGCTGTGTGTCCAAGCTATTTTAAGATTGGCGTGTGCTCCAGCTACTTTAAGATTGCCGTGTAAGACTGTTGTGTGTCTCAGCTATTTTAAGATTGACGTGTGCTCCAGCTACTTTAAGATTTCTGTGTGTCCCAGATATTTTAAAATTGCCGTGTGTCCCAGCTACTTTAAGATTGTCGTGTGTCCCAGCTACTTTAAGGTTGCTGTGTATCCTAGCTACTTAAGGATTTCTTGTGCCCCGTCTACTTTAAGATTGCCTTGAGTCCCAGCTACTTTAAGATTGCCGTGTGCCCCAGCTACTTTAAGGTTGCCGTGTGTCCCAGCTACTTTAAGATTGCTGTGTGTCCCAGCTGCTTTAGGATTGCCGTGTGTCCCAGCTGCTTTAAGATTGCCGTGTGTCCCAGTTACTTTAAGATTGCCGTGTGTCCCAGCAACTTTAAGATTGCCGTTTGTCCCAGCTGCTGTAAGATTGCCGTGTGTCGCAGCAACTTTAAGATTGCCGTGTGTCCAAGCTGCTTTAAGAATACCGCGTGTTCCAGCTACTTTAAGATTGCTATTTGTCCCAGCTACTTTAAGATTGCCGTGTGTCCCAGCTGCTTTAAGATTGCCGTGTGTCCCAGCAAGACTGTTGTGTGTCTCAGCTATTTTTAGATTGCTGTGTGTCCCATCTATTTTAAGAGTGCCGTGTGTTTCAGCTACTTTATGCCGTGTGTTCCAGCTACTTTAAGATTGCTGTGTGTCCCAGCTACTTTAAGATTGCTGTGTATCCCTTTTACTATTTTCGCTGAAACTAAATGCGCTAGATCTTCCAAGTTCAAATCAAATTTGTATGACATCTTATTCTGACATATGACCTTGACCTTCATTTTCATTGGCCAATACAGTTTTGCATTGTTGTGTTTAGCTCTTACTTCTAAGTCGAGACAATGTGATGTCCTGACAAGGCAAGACATACATTGGCTGGATTTATAAGTGGTATAGTACCTTTAAGACATAGTAACATCTTCAATATTTTGTTCACAAAAATTCCCCTTAGAATACACCACTGCAATCTCACAAACACACTGTCACATGCATTCATATTCATTTTTTCATTTTTTCATTTTTTATCATGCTCATTCAAGGTTTGTATCATGACACCGCTTATGCAAATGTGGAAACGTGGCTCCATCGTAAATGGAGTGTCTACTATAGAATTTGCAGCAACACTGCAGTTCTGCAGGTAAGAAGGTTCTACCCATTCTCCATATTTTATCTTGATGTAAATGGAGTATGAGCCTGGCACGTTCATCCCTGTTAGGCGCCATATAACCTTTCATGTGTTGGTGCGCCTTAAAACCCAATTCAATTCAATTGTTCATAAAAAATAAACATAACCCATGATTTTTTTTGAACATCATAAACCTACATAAGTGTTCTGTATTTAGAAATGTAAATTATTGTTTAAAAGCAAATCGGAATATTATCAAGATTCAAGTGGTATACAAATATTAGGCAAATAGTTGAGTTATTGTCCTTGTATTTTGATGGGATTTCATTGACCTGTAATCAGTATAGCAAACGCCATTTCAAGTGGTCTTTATAGATCCTCCAGATACTGAATACGGTGGTCAACAACCATCTTAACCTCCTTTTCAGACGAAAGGAAACTCCTATCAAGTCTATATTCATTGGATTAAAATTTGCTTTTAAATACTTATTTATCTTCTATAGATGACTTGACGTTACGGTAAAGTGTACTTAACATCTTAACATTAAACGCCGAGAACAGAAAAAACACACAAAGTGTATGCCCCGTCACGAGTGGTGCGGGCATATAGTGGTATCCTTGTCCGTCCGGACGTACGTCCCATTTTTACATTCAAGTTTTTTATTAAGTCAATTTCTCAGATACCAAAAGCCGTACAGTTTTCAAACTTCATACACACTTACATCTATATGGCAGCAATATTTTCCTACCCAAATCAAGTCAATATAAATGACCTTGGCTTACTTTTTACACTTTGTTAATTTACATTGAAGTTTTACATTGAAGTTTTTTTTTATTAACTCAGCTTCTCAGAAAGCAATATGTTCCTACCCGAATCAGGTCAATATAAATGACCTTGACCTACTTTTTAACACTTGGTTAATTTACATCAAAGTTTTTCATTCAAGTGTTTTACATTAACGTTTTTTGTTAAGTCCATTTCTCCAACACCAGAGCTTTCAACCTTTACAAATGTTGATAACTTCAATGAAAAGTGGGTCAATATGAATTACCTTGACCTACCTTTGTCACTTTGTTCATTTGCAGTGAAGTTTTACATTCAAGTTTTTTATTAACTCAGTTTCTCAGATACCAGCCTTGCAGTTTCCAAACTTTATACACACATCTGCATGACAGCAATATGTTCCTACCAAATCAGGTCAATAGAAATGACCTTGACCTACTTTTTACACTTTGTTAATTTACATTAAAGCTTTTTATTATGTCCATTTCTCTGATACCAGAAGCAGTTTTTGACTGAATTGGTTGTTGTTTAACGCCTCATCAAAATAGTACATGTTGTTTCGAAACGCCCCAGGAAGAGCTGAAGGATATACAGGAATCCGACACCCTTGCTCTACTCTATAACATAGAGAAGTGTTCCACATCAGGCTCGGAGCATAAAAGCATACACAGAAACGCGAGGTTTGATGAAATGTTTTGCCAAAAGGTACAGCGAAGAACTCCAGTTAGACACGAACAGGTTCTGAGTCAAACGTGCTACACATCATCTTGTTCATCGTAGCACAGGTCATTTTTGTTTTTGTTTTCATAAATCTTTATTTATTTACAATTAAGAACCAGATGGTGTAAACAGTCATCTGGACGGCACTCGTAAACAAAAGAGATTACTGGATTAATATTACAATTAAAAAAAATGCTCACTATGAAAACACTATCACTGTTCATGTCCAATATATATCACACTCACAGTACTGTTCATGTCCGTTGAAATGTCCGATTTAACACAGATGATTTGTAATGTCCAGGGGAGAAGAGTTCGTATGTTATATAAAAAATCAGTGAGCATAAATTATTAATACTATACTTAGAGTGACACTTAACAAATGCAATTGAAAAACCGTAAGCGAGTGCCGTATACAATATATGTAAGTACAAGTTGTTGAGAAACTATATTTTACGAAAGACTTGTCCCATATGCATGCGACTTACAATTTAATAAAAAATATCACTGGCAACTATACACCTCTCTGCTTTCCCTCGCGAGGTAAGGTCGGGGACCACATGACATCCCGGGAAAAGGCACCAGCGTGAAAGATACAAGTTTTGTAAAGCTAAATAAAACGCATGTAAGTAACAGAATGAATTCAAACACATTTTTTTTGAAAAACTAGTTCTCAACATAAACATGGTTACATTTATTTCATCCTCCATCAAGGTACTTGAGCAACAAAACATATCTGAAACGAGAAGAAGACTTTAATATGGCTTTTAAACAAAATATCTTAAAATACATGAGTAATAATGGTTAATGAAACAGTGTGATGATAAAGACTTTGATAAAAGAGTATGACTGTAATGACAAATTGTGTATGTAAAGGAACTGGTGAGAAGTATGTATTTATGTCAAGACAAGGGGCAAACGAGAATTCGTTGTTTGTGAAATCTAACGTGCCAAAGTAATTATCACACCAAAAATGTCCAAGGTCAAGAGAATTTATTCGCGAAAAACCAGCATACATTCTGTACTTAATTTTATTTAAATATGTATGGACAAAAGAGTATTGTGTAAACTTTTTATTTTCATGCTTCGTCTAATTTCTGCATGTCCAAATAACATGTCTTGACAGGTCATTGAGATGCAAATGACCATATTCGTATACCGAAAGAATAATTGGTTCGGTGTTGTGTGTGTGTGTGTGTTTATTTCTAAGGATTATAGTCCGTCCGCCTACGACAGGCGTCCTACCCGACGATTATAGGCACAATGGAGTCTGGATTTTCATCTGTGTGTTTTTGTGTGTGATGTGATGATATGTCTACTTGAAGCAGCGTTTCTGTATAGTGCTGCCACACTGGAATACCACGCCGTATTATACATGATACCTCCAGCCACATTATTCTGACACTGATCAATCAGGCGTAGCACTACCCATTATTTGCTCGTCAGACAAGGGTTATTAGTGACTACTCCATTTTTAAAGTCTTTGGTATGACGTGGTCAGGGGACTCACGACCTCCCGAATGCAACGATACGCCCATCTTGGTGTTTAAATAAGCCAACGAGCTGAGACCAGACTCTATCGGTGCCCAGCATGCTGGCGGATTGCAATATCGAAATTTAGTTTTTCAGTTACTTCCCCTGAATCATTAGAGTAGCATCCCTTTGTATTTTACCTGCACAGAGATGTGATAATATGAAGAATGAAAAGGCGTGCGGCCGTGGCCTAATGGTAACGGTCAGAACTTGTAATCTAGCATTTGAACGCGGGTTCAAAACTTCGCTCAGGCAAAAAATGAATAATACAGAAACAGTGAAAAAGAAAACATATGCTTTGCATAAAATCATTTTTTAAGCGACTATACAACATATGGTAATATATTTGTAATTTGTTTTATTTACATGTTCAATTTTAGTTTGTTTCTGTTTTTCAAAATCTGTGAATGAATGTCATGATGTGAATAAGCTCACGCTCTAACTCGAATACTACTATTATATAACTGATGAATAATAAAATATTTAAACTTATGGTAGTATTTTAAAATTAGCTCCATTAATGTCACGATAAGGGTCGTTTTGGTATTATTATGTTCGCCGGTGTTTTCTTGGACCAGACATTTTCCCCTTAGCCTAGTTCGTCGGATGGGGACGGTAAAACGGGCGGTTTCGTGTTTCGAAGTCTGTCCTCTGAACAATAGGTATATATATATTCGTCAGTAGGAGTAGGGAATATTCCCGGATTCCTGTGTATCCTTACCCCCTCTCTCTCTCTCTCTTGTGTGGGTATATGCTGCTGAGCCGATATTAGTAAATATACTGAACAAAAAACGAAACCCGCATTGTAAGCTGTGATTTGCATAGGGTTGACTTTGTTACATTTTGTACACCAATCTAGATACAATTTCATCATTTTATACTTATCACTCATACATTCTGATCAATATTAATAATCATCAAAAACCAGAGCTAGTGTGTTGCTGCTAAAACATGTTTTATTCAAATTGCGAAATCACTATATTTGTATTATAAAGGGAGGTTATCTGAAAATATTCATTCTTGAAAGCTGTATGGCGCAAAAGTGAGTGAACAGGTCAGCTTACTTTCTCCGTTTTTTTGGTGCTGGGGTTATCTTCTGTTTATTTCAATAGAACAAAACTGTGTTAAATCAAAGTTTAAACCACAAGACCCGGAAATGCTGTTTAAACCAAACATGGGGAATAACTGTGCGTAATAGTTTGAATCAAGTCAAGGAAAATTGTTTTCGTGACAGTGCTGGCCTTTTAACAAAGGTATTAACATATAAGACCAAACAAAATATTTTTTCATTGTGTCTACATGTATGGGTAAAGTTGCGGAAGTTTCTTTTTTTTTGTTGAGTATAGTATTAAATTCGCTCATGGAAAAAATATCGCTTAATAAACGCTTATTTCCTAATCTTGAACTGTCATATCAGATGATAAACAATCGTCGAAGACAATAATATGTATTTTTTCTTTGAGGTGTCATTGCACCATTGATTTTTCTTCTTCGCTTTATATAGCGAACACATATATCTATCAATACAACGATCGAGCGTCCGCCGGTAGAAAAAATGCAATAGAAACACGGAGATTGTTTTTAATGCTCTACTAACTTTGCATTTTTCCATGGAACTATTTTAGCATACTACGACACGGAAGTACTTTCTGCCGGGCCTGACACCAGCATCAATATAATTGAGCTTTAATAATAGATTATAATAATAGTAATTTAGTTCTTACTTTTTCCTGTGAGATGTCATTGCACCATTGATTTACCTTCTTCGCTTTATATAGGAAAGAATCAAAAATGCGCATTTTTTTCCGACCACATAAATCTATCAATACAACGATCGAGCGTCCGCCAATCGGATTAATTAAAGTTAATTATAACAACAAGCAATCAAACGTGTGCATTTTGTATTACCAGTAAGGCAGAGAAACGTTTTTTACTAGGCACTATTTGACTCTACCCCACGGAGGCACAAACGCAATGGTGTAGGCAAAAGTATGAAATGAACTAACGTCTCGCTGAAAGTGTGTTTCTGCATTTTGCTACTTATCTGAAGCAGAACCTTGCACATGTCTTATTAGAGAGATTTAAGTCAGTTGTTCGAAACATACAGTCCTCTATCTTGCTACTCTCCGAATGTTCATAGTTTGTTGAGACCCTGCTAAATTTAAACATTCACTTTCATATTGGAATGTGTTGCTTACTACTCATTATCAGATTGTCTGACACTCAGCAATGTCCAAACCTGTCTGAAGTCACGAATATGTTTCATTCCTGTCACGTGGATCGAACGTAAGGAAAAGATGCGCACAGTGAAGGCGCAGTTTGTGCCTCCGTGGTGTATAGTCAAATAGTGCATAGTAAAAAACGTTTCTCTGCCTTACTGGTGATACAAAATGCCAGTGTTTGTTTGAGATATTTAATTATAATTGACATGGACAGTACATCGAAAGTAGAAATGACGTAATTAACTCTATTTGTGATGTTTCAAAATAAAACGTGACGTCTTTCAACAGACTGGCTTTTTCTTACATGATACATAACCCCGTGTTTCTATTGCATTTCTTCTATTGGCGAACGCTCGATCGTTGTATTAATAGATAAAATTTATGTGTTTTAAATACGGAGAAAAATGCGAAATTTTGATTCTTGACATACATTCTTCCTATATAAAGCGAAGAAGGAAAATCAATGGTGCAATGACACCTCAAAGGAAAAAATAAAAATTGAATTACACAGTTCTATTTATAATGATGCTGGTGTCATGCCCGGCAGAAAGTACTTCCGTGTCGTAGTAAGCTAAAATAGTTCCATGGGAAAATGCAAAATTTAGCAGAGCATTAACGGAAAGTGGCACAAACAGGCAAATGATTGTCGATGACATTGTTTCGGCAAATCAGAAGTTAAAAAGAGTATGAAAGGAAAATTTGGAAATCTCCGAATACAATAATAACACAAAATGTTGCAGTCTCGGTTTGACTGAGACTTGTCTGTGCTGTGTGACCACACTACATACATAAAGCTATACTTAATATCCGAAATTGCTAGAGTGTAGTCCATTTAGTCTAGAGGCCACTTTAGCCTATCTTTAAGGCTCGAGTTCAACATTTTGCGAATCTCAGCATTTCGGCAATGCAAAATTATCAATAGCTTTAATAATAATAATAATAATAATAATAATAATAATAAAATAACATACTTCGAAGGGAAATGTAAAGTAAATTAATTAATAAAACTAGATATGGTTAGAAACTAGTTATTCATTTAAGTTTTATTCTGTTTCATGAATCGAGCCGGTCAAGAGGCGTTGTGCCTTCCGGGCACGGAAGTGACCGGCCAGTGTCAGAGGACGGGGCCTGCTGTAATGACGATGTTGTGCACTGCTCCTTTAATTGTCCCGGCTGTGGTGGACAAGCCTGAATGGTCAGGGCGAAGCAGATCATCAGCTTTCATACTGGTTAGCGGCGATGCCACAACATCCTCAGTAAAACAGCTCAGATGATGGGGTGGAAGGCAAGTGCGAGCATGGGTTTCACGGCGCCCGCATGATTTTTTCCAACTTTATTCAATTTGTATCGAGCACTCTGGTTCAATATTTGGTTCTCTCAAACACAATATTCAATCAGCTGTTATTCATAACATATGTCAACTTAGAATAGGCGGCTCATTAAAGACTTCACGGGTAGCGCATTTCCTATTTCGTCGGTTGCATTCGTTAAGAAATCGGATTGTGATTTGAGTTTGATACCCTCTCTTAGCAGTACTTGATTATTTTCTGGACGAATGCATTTGTTTTGGGATAAACTTGATAACAGTCAAATTGCTGTCAGGACTTGTGGCATGTTTTACTATATTTGGTCATCTAGGGGTTCCTTCTGCGGATGGAATGTCTGTTGGCTCCACTATTGAGTTTATATTGTTCTCGGTGCCATATACTCCGCAAAAGTCGCGCTATCGTCACGTAGTGTTCACGGATCATTTAACGATAGTCGTTGGCTGTAGCTGTTACTGTTGCAACCCTTTGTCGTATTCCCTCCTTGACCTTTTAGTCGGAAAGGCACTCCTAATAGGTCTGATATCACAATTTTGAAGACGGTTCCGGTAGTTTTAGCAGTTTCAGTACGAGTTCCTTAGCCTAGCCACATAGCAATGATATTCAGAATTGGTACTGAAGCACTGGCCAAAGTTATTAATAATTAGGTACCCACGTATTGCCGTCTTATTCTTCTGGTTAGACAAGCCCAGAGCCTTTGCAGAGGTTTGTAAGACTGATGAGAGTGGCAGAAACTTATTTTCACCTTGTCATTTTAAACACCGACATCGTTTCATCCGTACTGAAGAGTCTTGTCTCTGCTAAATCTTGATTACAATGGTTAAATGGCACACCCCTGTTAGCATTGGTCTTTAGGGGGTGGTGCGGCAGTACCCTCCACTGTCATTATTTCGAATCGGCATCGATGCGTTCCTGCGTTTTGCTATTCAGTCCTGTCTCTCGTTTTAAGTCTACTATCACTCACACAACTGGTGTACAATGGTCTTTCTTATATATCGTTACGGAGACACATGGAATTTTACCATATTATATAATGAATGCGCAACTTTAAAACTTATAACACGTGCGTAACTTATAACATGTTATACAATTGTATATGTGCACAGTAGACAAGCGGTTGCACAGTTGTTGAACATTTTACCAGCGAGCTACCAGTTGTTAACGTTGCTTGTTGGGCATTTTGTTTAGATTCAAGTGTCGCTATACCAAATTAGACGTTGTGACATTAAACAACGCACGCAGGTCTCACGACATTCTATGATATTATATCTGTATGTTTCGGTGTTTACACGTCCAGGTTGGGAAACCAGCGCCTCACTCCTCCTGAAAAAATGGCGTCTGTCCAAGAAATGTTCCTTTGCTGGTTATATAAAGCATATTCTTTTTGAATTGTGGTAGGGCGCGGCTCACGTTATGATATATACTGTCCTGTATGTGCATTGCATAATCTAATGATATATCCAATTTTCTTTGGCTCTGAGGGATTCGCTTTTGCCAAAAATGCGGTGGCATTATCAAAATTTAATTTTGATCGCTGCCATATGGCCGTCAGCGAATCCTTAAATTCAGTGAAATCAAATTTAATGACAGTTAACAATTTTATAATTAGTAAATTTCAATGTAATACTGACCACTGTTCCCCAGGATCGGGATTAAAGCATGAAATATTAAGCCTTTTTGGGCTTATTGTTGGTAATCATGCCTAGTTCGGTCGTGCACATTATTGTAAACTTTAGAAAAAATGATTAAATGAAAAAACATTTTACTTTAGAATTAGTGTTTGGAATAAATATTTTATTTAAGCCTTTTGGGGCTTCACTAATGGTATAAAGCTGTTGGACCATGCCCTCTTTTGTTCTAGCCTATTGGGGCTTCATCTTTTGTTTAAGCCTATTGGGGCTTCTTTAAGGGTACCAGACTTATGGACCATGCCCTCTTTTGTGAAACATGTTAAGGGCTGCCATGATATATATATATGTGTTGCCGGCAGCCCGCTATTTGGAGCCTTATGGGCCATGCCCTCTTTTGTGAAACATGTTAAGGGCTGTCATGATACATATATATGTGTTGCAGACAGCCTGCTATTTGGAGCCGCGCCCAATATTTGCCATAACAATTTAATAAATGATCAAGCAATTGCATAAATGATAATGTTTTATTTTGTGTTTGTTAAGTTGGTGCCTTCCTAATGACAACATTTATACAGTTGTGTATGGTACGTTAACCATAACGTTTCTATATTTATGTTAATGCCAGTTTTGATTGCTAACTTTGTTTGTGTAAATACCGCAGTTAACGTTATTAACGTTATTAACGTGGTTCTGAAGTCATTTTTTAAAAGTGTGAAAAATATGTTTATTTTCTGGTAGTTTTCATGTCGACCAAAATACTGTTAAAACATTTGTTTAATGCTAATTGGAATAAATAAACGTTCATTATAATAGAACCCGTGTCTAGAGTCCTGATTTTGAAAGTTACGATGATGCCAAAGCTGAAGACTCCTATTTTAGGATTTTGTTAAATGAAAATTCAAATTTGAACATGGTATTTTATAGTCCATTGATAAGGAATGCCAATTGATAAGGAAAATGAACTGTAGTTACCTTCAATAAATATCTGATATGTTATACGGGTGCCGGTTTGGCGGTCCCTGGTTCAAGCTTCACATGCAAACAAGTTTCGTTGGTGTTCTTAAGCAACATACGTCCCCAGCCTCGTTCATCAGCTGGGGACGTAAACCGGACTGTTTCGTTTATCGGAGTATATCCCTCTTGAGTACGCTAAAAAAAAAAGAATAATTCTATCCGTTAGTAAGAATTCCCCGATGCCTATATATTATTACCATGTCTCTGGAGCATCTCTAACTATGAACCGGTACTGCGTGGATGAGCCGTTAAGCACTGCATTTGCAAAACGCGTACTATATGTAAATAACATTAAATTAGGATCGCAGTAATGATTTTCAGTTTTTATGGGATGTTGTGTTGTCCGTCATCCGTCCGTCCGGTACAGACGTCCCTACGTCGTTAATTTTTGCCTTGTGGGCACTCTAGTCCCTCCATTTTTCATCGGATCTTTACCAAACTTATATAGTAGTTTATATATCTATCAAATCTCGGACGAGTTCTTGAAACAGCCGTATTCGATTGCTAACAGCTGAGTTATCTGCCCTTGAATTTGCAAAAATGCATAATTTTGCCTTGTGGGCATTCTAGCCCCTCCAGTTGTCATCTGATCTTAACCAATTTTTTTTTTCTTTGAGCGATCTTTTGACGACCCGTTTAATCTCCCGGTCAATAGGTGGAGCAAGGGTCGGGGAGGACCATCCCTTACCACACCTTACAATATCTTTACATTTACAATCTTAACCAAACTTACACAGTAGTTATATATCCATACGATCTCGGACGAGTTCTTGAACCAGCAAGATTCAATTGTTAATAGCTGAGTTAACTGTCCTTGAATTGGCAAAAATGCATCATTTTTTTGCATTGTGGGCACTGTAGGGTGATACTATTCCCTGGTCGATTTCCCGGTTACTTCCCGGTTGAAAAGGGGTGGCAAATGTGATGAGTGTGTTGATGTTTCAGATGTTTTAATGACATATATGTCTTACATATGTATTCATTTTTCCATAATCACTAAAAAAAATGTTGAAAAAAAGAAAGAAAGTAGTTTAATTAAGTGTTGAATATTGGTGTTTTTTCACACTAATTTGACTGGTTTTGGCAATTCCCGGGTGATACTATTCCCCGGTCGATTTCCCGGTTACTTCCCGGTTAAAACCCGGTTGAAAAGGGGTGGCAAATGTGATGAGTGTGTTGATGTTTCAGATGTTTTAATGACATATATGTCTTATATATGTATTCATTTTTCCATAATCACTAAAAAAATTAATCTGCTTGCTTATTGAAGTTTTCAAATTTACCTTGTTATTCCATCTGCGATTTAAATGTCACAAGAAGAAGAATAAAACAATTTGCTTTGAACACACAGTAACACTGATGTACATTATGATATATCTTTTCAGACTGTTGTGGTCCACACAGGCATCAACAATTTGCCAGCGGACGCCGCATCTAGTCTCCTGTCGAAGTTCCAGACGTTATTTAATGACATTCTGGAGCTAAATCCAAAGTAAGAAATCTCTTTCTCTCTCTCTCTTTTTCTCTTTATGATAGGTTTTATAGCCCGTTATTTTTAGGGCTCTGCTACAATGACTGTATTATATTCGTTCAGTACGAAATCCAATCAATCAATCAATCAATCAATCAATCAATCAATCAATCAACACTTACTGAGCCAATGTAGCTCCTCAATTTTTCATGCACTCTTCACCAAACTTACACAGTAGTTATATATGCATAAGGTCTCGGACGAGTTCTTGAACCAGCCGGATTTGACTGGTAATAATTGAGTCATCTGCCCTTGAAATTGCAAAATACGTTGCCCTCTGGTCACTGAAAATGCCCCACCTCCAGTGAGTTTAGATATCACGCCCCCCCCCCCCCAAACGGTCCATCCCCAGTGAGTTTAGATATCACGCCCCCCCCCCCCCCCCCCCCCCCCCCCCTTATTGTCATAAAGAAGGACAATGACAAGGAGGTTATATATGAAATTTGAACATTCTACTCCCAAGGACAAAAAAATTATAACGCACGTTAACACATTTGTTTTGGAGACGGTACATGTATTTAAGAGGCAACTGACCTTGACACAGGGTCAGTTGGAGGCTGATAGTTACTGTAATAAGAAGAACTATAACCTGTGATGTTATATATAAAATTTGAACACTCTACTCCAAAGGACAACTAAGTTATAAGAACTTCGACGCAAATTTTGACGCAAACTTTAATGCTAACATATTGCATTATAACTTTCTTGTCCTTGGAAGTAGAATGTTCAAATTTCATATATAAACTCCTGGTCATTGTCCTTCTTAATGCCAATAACTTCCTCGGTCAGAGTCAAGGTCACTTAAATACATGTACCGTCAATATTTGTGTTAAAATTTGGTGATGGTACATGTATTTAAGTGACATTGACTGGGACCCAGGGTAGTTGGAGGGCTGGAAGTTATTGGCATTAAGACGGACAATGACCAGGAGGTAACATATGAAATTTGAACATTCTACTCCCAAGGACAAAAAATTTACAATACAATATGTTGACGCTGTCGAGCCTGCCAAGATTTGCGGCGCCTATGTCTCGCATTTTTTCAAAAGGCGAGACAATTACAGAATGTGTGTAATTTATATATTTTTTAATATAAATTCATGAGAAACCTGGTGATCTATATATATATATTTTACTTGTTTCGAAAGGTCATAGCACCTTGCCATATGCAAATTGAGAAGAACACTTTATGTTGAGTCATTTTAAATTAGTCAAAGCTTTTTTCTTCAAAAAAAAGGGCGGCGTACGGTCCATATATGTTTGGCTTTTAAAGTAAAAAGACGAATGAGGATAAAATTTGTTTGTTTTGAAAGATATGTATATAAAAGATATGTATATATATGTAGTTGACAAATAATCATTCTTATTTCAAAAGTTAATGTTACGGGAAAAAAGTGTGAAAATGTTCAATGACTTTTATTTCTCCTCTTTTCAGTTGAATTTTAGTTAGAAACACATTCTTCAGATGTCTCATGCAAAAACAAGTGTGGTGACCTACCCTTTTTAATGGTGTTCAGGTCATATAATAGTGTATATGTGCCGATTAAAAGTATAGGCTTATTCACGGGTTCTTAAAATACTTGTGACTGAATATGCGTAAAAAGAATTATGGGTTGGCAACTCAATTCCAGGCTCCGGTTATTGGGTTTGGTCTGGCTGGTTAAAGCCGTTAATATTGTGTTTATAGCAAATGGATTCTCAAAATATATACCTCACGTCAGTAGGGTAAGAAATGTCACCAATAAGGGACAAATGCCCCCGAAAGTTTCGATTCATTTGACCTCCAAGTGTAACCTTGACCTTTGAGGTACTGACCTGATTCTTGGATGACACACCTTCTCATTGTGGTTAACATTGTGTGAAGTTTCATGGAAATCCCTGCATTTCTTTCAAAGTTATGGTTGAGACACGATTGTTTCAGATGGAATTGTTTCGAACCGAAGGACAAACGGACAGATGGTCCAATTGCCATATGGCTCCCTCCGACACTACATCCTTTCCCAGCCAACCTCCTTAACTGCATAGTGTCGACAACACTGATGCTCTTTTCCTTCTTTTTCTAAAAAAACAAAAAAAACCACAAGCTAGAAAGCATTTACTTTTTTACTTTGTACTGGATGAGACATTCACTTTGTACTGGATGAGACATTCACTTTGTACTGGATGAGGATTCACTTTGTACCGGAATGACAATTCACTTTCTACTGGATGAGACATTCACTTTGTACTGGATGAGTCATTCACTTTGTACTGGATGAGGATTCACTTTGTACTGGATGATGATTCACTTTGTACTGGATGAGACATTCATTTTGTACAGGATGAGGAGTCACTTTGTACTGGATGAGGATTCACTTTGTACGGAATGAGACATTCACTTTGTACAGGATGAGGATTCACTTTGTACTGAATGAGACATTCACTTTGTACTGGATGAGGATTCACTTTGTACTGGATGAGACATTCACTTGGTACTTGGATGAGGATTCACTTTGTACTGGATGATACATTCACTTTGTACTGGATGAGGATTCACTCTGTGCTGGATGAGGATTCACTTTGTACTGGATGAGGATTCACTTTGTACTGGATGAGACATTCACTTTGTATTGGATGAGGATTCACTTTGTACTGGATGATACATTCACTTTGTACTGGATGAGGATTCACTTTGTAGGATGAGGATTCACTTTATACTGGATGATGATTCACTTTGTACTGGATGAGGATTCATTTTGTACTGGATGAGACATTCATTTTGTACTGGATGAGGATTCACTTTGTACTGGATGAGACATTCACTTTGTACTGGATGAGGATTCACTTTGTACTGGATGAGACATTCACTTTGTACTGGATGAGGATTCACTTTGTACTGGATGAGACATTCATTTTGTACTGGATGAGGATTCACTTTGTACTGGATGAGACATTCACTTTGTACTGGATGAGGATTCACTTTGTACTGGATGAGACATTCATTTTGTACTGGATGAGGATTCATTTTGTACTGGATGAGACATTCACTTTGTACTGGATGAGGATTCACTTTGTACAGGATGAGGATTCACTTTGTACTGGATGAGACATTCACTGTGTACTGGATGAGGATTCACTTTGTACTGGATGAGACATTCACTTTGTACAGGATGAGGATTCACTTTGTACTGAATGAGACATTCACTTTGTACTGGATGAGGATTCACTTTGTACTGGATGAGGATTCACTTTGTACTGGATGAGGATTCACTTTGTACTGGATGAGACATTCACTGTGTACTGGATGAGGATTCACTTTGTACTGGATGAGACATTCACTTTGTACAGGATGAGGATTCACTTTGTACTGGATGAGGATTCACTTTGTACTGGATGAGACATTCACTGTGTGCAGGATGAGGATTCACTTTGTACTGGATGAGGATTCACTTTGTACTGGATGAGACATTCACTTTGTACAGGATGAGGATTCACTTTGTACAGGATGAGGAATCACTTTGTACTGGATGAGGATTCACTTTGTACTGGATGAGACATTCACTTTGTACAGGATGAGGATTCACTTTGTACTGGATGAGACATTCACTGTGTACAGGATGAGGATTCACTTTGTACTGGATGAGGATTCACTTTGTACTGGATGAGACATTCACTGTGTACAGGATGAGGATTCACTTTGTACTGGATGAGGATTCACTTTGTACTGGATACGGATTCACTTTGTACTGGATGTGACATTCACTGTGTACAGGATGAGGATTCACTTTGTACTGGATGAGGATTCACTTTGTACTGGATGAGACATTCACTGTGTACAGGATGAGGATTCACTTTGTACTGGATGAGGATTCACTTTGTACTGGATGAAACATTCACTTTGTACTGGATGAGGATTCACTTTGTACTGGATGAGACATTCATTTTGTACTGGATGAGGATTCACTTTGTACTGGATGAGACATTCACTTTGTACAGGATGAGGATTCACTTTGTACTGGATGAGGATTCACTTTGTACTGGATGAGACATTCACTGTGTACAGGATGAGGATTCACTTTGTACTGGATGAGGATTCACTTTGTACTGGATGAGACATTCACTGTGTACAGGATGAGGATTCACTTTGTACTGGATGAGGATTCACTTTGTACTGGATGAGACATTCACTTTGTACTGGATGAGGATTCACTTTGTACTGGATGAGACATTCATTTTGTACTGGATGAGGATTCATTTTGTACTGGATGAGACATTCACTTTGTACTGGATGAGGATTCACTTTGTACTGGATGAGACATTCATTTTGTACTGGATGAGGATTCATTTTGTACTGGATGAGACATTCACTTTGTACTGGATGATGATTCACTTTGTACAGGATGAGGATTCACTGTGTACTGGATGAGGATTCACTTTGTACTGGATGAGACATTCACTGTGTACTGGATGAGGATTCACTTTGTACTGGATGAGACATTCACTGTGTACAGGATGAGGATTCATTTTGTACTGGATGAGGATTCACTTTGCACTGGATGAAGATTCATTTTGTACTGGATGAGACATTCACTTTGTCACTTTGTACTGGATGAGGATTCACTTTGTACTGGATGAGACATTCACTTTGTACAGGATGAGGATTCACTTTGTACTGGATGAGGATTCACTTTGTACTGGATGAGACATTCACTTTGTCACTTTGTACTGGATGAGGATTCACTTTGTACTGTATGAGACATTAACTTTGTACTGGGTGAGGTTTCACTTTGTACTGGATGAGACATTCACTTTGTACTGGATGAGACAGTCACTTTGTACTGGATGAGGATTCACTTTGTACTGGATGAGACATTCACTGTGTACTGGAATAGGATTCACTTTGTACTGGATGAGACATTCACTCTGTGCTAGATGAGGATTCACTTTGTACTGGATGAGGATTCACTTTGTACAGGATGAGGATTCACTTTGTACTGGACGAGGATTCACTTTGTACAGGATGAGGATTCACTTTGTACTGGACGAGGATTCACTTTGTACTGGATGAGACATTCACTGTGTACAGGATGAGGATTCACTTTGTACTGGATGAGGATTCACTTTGTACTGGATGAGACATTCACTTTGTACTGGATGAGGATTCACTTTGTACTGGATGAGACATTCATTTTGTACTGGATGAGGATTCATTTTGTACTGGATGAGACATTCAGTTTGTACTG